>APFE030451088.1:0-83381 GCA_000404065.3 Pinus taeda | reverse complement strand
TATCTACTTATCTGCCAAGATTAAACTGTTTGGTCAGATATTTATTCTCTAATCTATAACATGAAATTGAAATATGAGTAAGCCAAGTTTAAACAGTTTGACTTATTCATGAATTGTGGCAATGGTTGGACAAGCTGCACACAATTGTTTTATTACAAAAATGAAGTAGTAGTGGCATTTGAATTTGCACACTTTCCTTGCTCTATTTTTGCTTGGGGTTCATTTCTTTCATTTATTTTTGACCACTTTATTTTTCTTACCCTTTGATTTTTCTTTTAGGGTATACCCTCTTTACATTTTTTAACTTTTTTGATTTTTGGTTTTTCAAGAATATGGAACACCTTTGCTCAAGAAAGAAGGTTTGAACATATTCCATAGTTCGATCAAGACAATCATGAAAGATGAAACCTATTGGTATAGGAGGCTAAAAGAAATGACATATTTTTCTCTTTCCAAATTAATTGTTAGCTCCTTGATTTGATAGTCCTTATCCCTTATTTTCTATCACATGTTTGAAGTTTGATCAGCCTCTGAATCAACCAGTTCAAACTCATTCTCAACTGTGTCTTTCTCTTTTGCTGTCGGTCCCTACTTTGTCGACGAAGAAGGCTTGGACCCTTTCTCTTCATGAGAAGAAAACATAAGCCTTTGTCCTCTCTTATACAATTTAGTCACCTCAGGCTTGGGTAGTTGAGTCTTCTCCACTAATTTGCTAGAGGACCCCACCTTTATTTGTTGTCTTCGAACACTAGGAGACTGAGATTCTACATTTGCTTCATGCCATTTTAGGATTATTTCCAAAAAGGCTTCCCAAGCCATACCTTTATCTGCAAGCTGGTGAAGGACAATTCTTTTGATTAGACTATGATGAAAAAAGCTTGGGGAGTTCTCTTTGTCCTTCAATTGTATTTTTTCAGACATATTGGAAATTCTCCTCGATAAATAGTTACACACGTTCAGTGGCTTCTGAGAAGTGAAATGCATCAGGAGGTGAATGTGATAAGAATACAACCTAGAGAGTCTACCTTCACAAGTAAATAATCTCATGACAATCTTCATCAAAGGAGCATATTTCTCCAATAAATATCTAAAAGGCATAAGGTGAGTATGTGTTTCTCTATATGGAGTCTTTAAGAAAGGCTTGTAGCGTTCAAGATCTAGGCTCATTCCTTTGAACCAATATTTGCCATTGTCTGGTAACACTGTTGCAAGTGAGATGGATGTCACTAAAAAACTAAACTCAACACCAATGATGACAACATTTTCACCTTTCAGTTGAGTTGCCACCAATCTGTTAAGTGTTCATGAAACTCCACCTCGCTCACCCTTTTGCAAAATTCTAAGCAATGTACATCCTCGAAGCATTATTTGATGAAAGGATAGGAGTTGATTTCATTACAGTCTAATGGCTCATATCTAAGGATCTTCCCTCCTTTATGATTTCATTTTCTCTCTGTTGAAGATTCGGCCTCCATGATGACACAAAATCCTAGCAACAGGCAGCGAAAAATAAAGTTTGGGGTGTGAATGGAAATGAATGGATGTGAAGGTGGATTTTGACAAAATGATGGAGGAGGTCTGAAAAAGGTGAATATGGACTTTGGAAGCTCATGAAAATGAGTGAAGAAACATTGGAAGAGTGATCTGCTTGCAATGAGGAAAAACAGGGTTTATAATGAAACATGTTAAAAAACCTCTAGGAATGAGCTAGGGTTTTTCTTTTTGAGTGTTAAAACTTTGTTTTGAGGTGGGTTAAGTGGTTAAAATGGTTTATTAAACATGTATGCTGGTGTAGGATATCATTTCACATGTTTTAGAAACCAAAAATAAAGATGGCCATTTTCGCCCTATCATTTCTCATGCAAATTTCACTAGAAACCCTAATTTGAAGAATCATTGACATGAGATGAATTTGGAAAAGAAAATGAGGCATAATGATGGTGTACGCTTAGAAGTCAATAAAATTAAGCTTTCAAGTCAAAAAATGAGATTTATGAGCACTTTTTCCTGTGTGCAGTGCTTTTTTCTTGAGCGCAGTGCCTAAGCACAACACAGTTCTTCTGAGCGTAGCATCGGCCTCCTGAGCGCAACGCCTGAATTTTTTTGTCAAATTTTCCTAGGAAACCAGATTTTTTTCTCTCTTAGATAGGATATCTCGATAATCAAGAGTGAATAGGATGTAAATGAATGAGTTTGGGGGCTTTTGAATTTATATAGGGAAAGTTGCTTCTCCTTTTTAAAAAAGAAATGGGACCCACCATCCTCTAAAAACTGATTTTTCACTTTATGAAAACAGAGTTACCTTTACCACTGAAAACTTGAGCTACATTTTACTTTCCTGAGTGTTGGAACTCCTTCTTTTGGAACTTTTCGAACATGAGAGCATGAGGAATGTGTGAAAAAACAAAAATGAATTCCCAAGAGTTCTTTGTCATGCTCTATTCACTGTTGGTTTTATTCATGAAAATGATGGACCTGGGAAACCCTAGTGACCTAATGAATGACCTAAGACTAAATGGAATGATGATGATGAGTGGCAATTTTTTATTGTGACACCTCCATAAAAGTGTGTTAGGTGACCAACATGAGTGAATTCCAAAAGATTGACTTCATCTTTAGGCTTACCAAACAGTGATCAAATTTTTTTGTGTAAACGTAGTAACATAAAAAATTTGATGTTGATAGTTTGGACAAGCATACTAAAAGCACATTTGTTCCAGGTGATAGGCTAACAAGATAGAAACTAACAGATGCTACTCTAATACAAACAAGAATGTGCTATCAAAGAAAAATACCTTTAGCCTATAGGCGATATAAATTGTCAAACAATCCTAAATCTACTATTTCAGATGGCCTTCCAAACGACTTCTTACTTGATGGATTTTGATCCCCACAAGCAGAGTTTCCAGAGAAAGGTAGGGTAGAGAACCAACTACTTCATAGTGCTAGTCCTATAGGGTGTTTTCCTAAGATTGGTCGCTATAGTTAACTTGGTCCCACAGAGGTAGTTGAGTCTTGAGATTATTAGAGATCAACCATCATATAATATTCTCTGCCATGGGTTGGGTAGCCCCGAGGAGAATTTCTTTCAAAATGACCTAGCCTAACCCCTTATGAATCAGGTTCCTAATGCACTCCGGCTTTAGACCATAGGATGGTGAAGGATTTTAAGCTCCCTAATATGTAAACTTCTATTTCTCAATTTAAGTGATTGATGGGTGTTATTGGAATCATATCCCACCAATCCTACACCTAAACTACACATATTGTTTGGACCTGGTTACCAAGTGGGCTTAATCTATGTATGTTAAATTATTAAGGTGTAGTTTTTCAAGTATTGGCTTGGCGATGTTAACCAAGATCATGTTCTCTTAGGGTGTCAGTGTGTAAAAATTATGTGTCAAGTGAATGAGTTAAATGAGAATTTTTTATGATTCCATATGCTACTGAAAATAAAGTGTTGAAATACTGTATATAATGTGGAAAAGGAAAGAAAAATAAGTAGTCAATCAAGCACACAAAACCACACCCAAAAAGGCTATCAAAAAGCTAAGCAAGGGAAGGAAAAAAAGATACTCATAGACACATAAAATTCCTAAAATACCTAATGTCAAAGGGACTTCTATCTAGAGGCACTAATCTATTGTAAATGGTGAACACACACAACAAATATCATAGGTGACAAAATCTATAAAGGATACGTATGAAGCTCCAAAACCTAGGATACTCAATGGGATCCTAAGGGGGAAAGGAAAAACCCAAAATCTAATGGAAGAAAAGCTGAAATAAACATATCCACAAGTGTTGTAATGTAATGGATCAAACTCTGAAAATTAGTGGCTCAAAATGTTGAAACCCTAGACTCATCACCCAGCTAATCTCATCCTAAAAAGGTGGAGGTGTACTCTAAACCCTAGGGATATTTTTTCTTCCCAAAAGAGAAAAAATAAGAGAATATAGTTCAAGGGGAGACTGAAACATAGATATGAAACCCTTCTCAGTCCATACACAACACTCTCGACAAGTCTGAACAAAATTCTGAAAATTTCTCGGAAAAAATAAAAAACACATGTACTGACCTAGAAACAGTGGAAAATGCAGATAATTGGCTAAACGTGTGCTCTAGAATGCAACTATGGGGTTGAAAAGTGTGTTTTTCTCCCAGGACTCTCGGTTGGCAGATCTCACACATATTTTGTTGTTTCCTTCTCGGCTAGTACCTGTGACATGGGCAAAGAACCAAAAAACCACCAAAATCCAAAAAATTAATAATTTAAAAAGGAAGGAAACCTATAAATATAAATTAAGAGGCTATAAATAGTTGTAGAAAACCATGAAATTTATTGAAAATTCAGTCATCAAAGAACTGAATTACTACAGCAATGGAGTCGTGATTTGTTTATGACAAATGTAGTTAAAAACCCAATGGAGTCACCACTTGTTAGTATGAAATTTCTTGGAAGGTGTACCAAAAAGACTTCACTTAATTCAATGGTGAAAAGTGACCCTAGCAACAATTTATGGTTTCTTAAGCTTCGGAAGATATGCAATAATAAAATGAGAAAAACTTGCAATAAAAAGACATGTGATCCAAAACAGCAAACATTAATAAATATGCAATTTGATAACCCAATATGGAAAGACTTTTAAATGGATAGTAATCTTTATTCATGACATCTTGTGAAGGAGATCTACAAAAAGGGTCTGCAAATCCCTCTCCTTGGGATGGGTCCTTTAATGTCATTGATGCTTCAATAATCGAATCTCTCTCTCAATATGTGAAAAACCCAAAACAATGTGTAGAACTCAAGTGGGAGATCAAATGCAAGAAGACAATAGCGGTGACCATGATAATGACCATGGTGAAGAATCAATGGAAAACCCTCTTATTTATAACAAAGTATTGGGTTGATCTTGAAAATGGAAAATAATAAAATAAGATTTGACCAAATGAAGATCTAACCGTCATTAATACTTTATCATATTTTTTGGAGAGAGAAAATATATTCAAAATGGTCAAATATCTTTATTTAGAAATTATTAACAAATAAAATGATTTATTAATTATTTCACGAGGATTAAAAATGGTGTGAAATTGAAATAATTATTAAACAATGATTTAACAATTATTCCAATAATAGAATTAAGGAATAATAAATAAATAGTGATTTATTTAATTATTCCTAGGTGATTTAGTAAAATGTGACAAGGAATAATTATCAAACAATGATTTAATAATTATTCCTAGAGAAAATTAAATAAATAATGATATTTCAATTATTCTCATGGGGTTTTTAATTTTAAAGATAAATAATTTAATAAAAATGGTGATCCAGGTGGATGTTGGTGGCCACCCACCTATCCCACTTGGACCCCCACAACTGTCTCTTTCAATTTTTCAGTTTCCTTATTTGTAGCACAATTTACTATTTCTAGCAGTTTTTCGAGTCCTAAACTCCCAGAGTCGTTTTGAGGCCCTAAACAACGTTTTTTAGGAAATCTAGGAGCAACATGGGTCCATGGACTAATGTTTCTCTTCGCAAATTTGTAGTACTCGGATAGATCTTTCTAACGAGCTATGGTGTGCATCAAATGGAGATCGTACGCCAAAGTTACGACCCTGGGAAGTTGATGTACCAATTTACTCAAACGGGGCCCACAATTTGGCATTTCATCTTCTAGGTTTATGTTTTAGGATGTTTATGGTTTTCAATTATTTCTCAACAATAAATAGGCCTTCGAGCCTCATTGTAACACAGTTTAGAGGCATGTAGCTACCACATCTCTTCTCAGAGATAAGCTACCATCGCCCTAGCTAGTTTATTTCCATTTCTGTTTGTAAGCATATTTCAGTATTTTACAGTAATGAAATGAAGTATTATTTCTGTTGCATCTCTATATGTATGGTTATATCAATAATTTGTTGTGTTCCTGTTTAAATCCGGATCAGTGGTATTAGAGCGATGTGCTCTTTCTCTGCCTTTCTTTGCATGTCCCCAACGAGGTCAAGTTATAAGGAGTTAGGGCTTGAACTAGTCGAACCTTTGCAAGACCAGCCTCACAAATCCCGATAGCCTACCATGGTGGATGAAAATAAAGACGAATGGGTAGGAGATCCTGTCAAAATATTGCTTGAAGAGGCCCTCGAGTGACAAAGGAACGCGATGGTGGACAACTTTGCCCAGATCCTCCAGCGGCTACCCAGGGGTGACACAACTACTTCTAGCAACTACTCTGGAACCACCACACCCTTTAAGGTACAATTTAGCTTTGGCATTCCCATATTTGATGGTCAGATAGATGCAAATGCCGTAGATAAATGGTTAAATCTACTAGAAGGGTATTTTTTTGTTTATGATTTTTTCACCCGGGGAAAGATTACTTTCGCTTTTCTCAAAGTCACCCCCCACACCAAGGACTAGTGGGAAACCTACTGCAAGCAGAAGGATGAAAGTATAGCCTCACTGTTTTCAACCGCACCCACTTGGAACTCATTCTAGACTACCATCAAGGAGCAGTACTACCCTGTCGGAAGCTATGAGCATCAATACATAAAGTGGACCACGCTGCGGCAGGTAAGGGACCAAGACATGTTAGAGTTTACCAATATCTTCCATACCCTTTACACGAAGTTGGGTATCAAGGATTCAAAGAAGCATTTGGTACTCAAATACCGTAGCTGCCTACATAGGTACATCTAGGAAGAGATGGAGTTCCTGAACATCTCCTCGCTCAGCATGACGTACCGATACACTGTCAAAATCGAGAAAAAGTTTAAACAGAAGAAGCGAGACTTTGGATCTATGAATCTGAAGCAAGGGAAAGGCTTCCCCAAATCACAAAACCAAGGACGAAGCCAAGATGGGGCAACCCAACAGAAATCGTCAAAGCCGCAAGAAAATAACAACACCATGAAGTCGAAGAAGGACACAGGAAAGTGGTGTGAGTTCCACAATAACCCCACTCACAGCATAAGTGAGTTTCAGACCAAGTAGTCATTGGTGGCTGAGTTGAAGGCTTCAGATTCAGATGCATGTTTCGACCCTGAGTCATAACTTGACAAGGGAAATGGCAAAGGGAAGAAGATCATTGACGTGGAGCCCTGTGCCACTATTGCCACCACCAAGGTCCAGGAGAATGAGCTCGAAGATCCAAAGGAAGGGGAGCATCTTTTCCACTCACAAATGTGGGTGAAGGGTTCACTGTAACAATTCATTGGTGACAGTGGGAGTCAAAAGAACCTCATTTCAGTAGAGGTCGTGAAGCGGTTGGGCCTATCGACTACAACACACCCACAACAATACAGTCTTAGTTGGCTTCACCAAGGACGAGATCTTCGAGTCCACCAGTAGTGCCGCCTTCCCTACAACATCAAGCCCTTTACAAATGAGGTATTGTGTGATGTTGCACCTCTTGATGTTTGTGATGTACTATTAGGCCTCGCATTGTCATTATTTCATTGTGTAATTCATTATACAGGATACTCGAGGTAGCCCCACCTACCACCACCTCTTTGATCACTACTAAGAAAGGTAGCAAGCTCGTTTCCCAGACTAGGAAATTCATTTTCTATCTAGTTCGCTCTCAAAGTAAGGGGAAGATTATCGCCACATCCATGACCCCCGTGAAGTGTTCCTCCATGCAACAACAGCAACAAAAGAGGGATACGGTCATGAAAGGACATAGGAACATCTTCTCCTCACCCACGGGGGTACCACACAATTTTCAAGTGGGCAACAAAGTTTGGTTGCATCGACAGAAAGAACGCCTTACCAGAACCCATTAGAAGTTCAAACCACTCTGACATGGTCCTTACACCATTACCAAGGCTGTGGGAAATAATGCTTTGGAGACCAACATTCCTCCATTCCTTCACTTGCATCGAGTGTTCAATGTAGAATGCCCTCGACCATGCTTCCCACCATTACCGGACACATCAGAGATTGTAGAACAACTCACCGGGGACCAAGTTCAGCAGATGGAGGAACACAATGCAATGGGGATTATTACTTCCTAAGGGGGGAGGAATGATCCAGGTGGCTGTTAGTGGCCACTCACCTATCCCACTTGGACCCCCACAACTGTCTCTTTCAGTTTTTCAGTTTCCTTCTTTGTAGCACAATTTACTATTTTTAGCAATTTTTCGGGTCCTGAATTTTCAGAGCCATTTTGAGGCCCTAAACGACATTTTTTGGAAAAGAAACAAGGGTCCAAAAACCAATTTTCCTCTTCCCAAATTGTAGTCCTTGGATAGATCTTTCTAACGAGCTATGGTGCATGTTAAATGGAGATCGTACACCAAAGTTACGTCCCCGAGAAGTTGATGTACCAATTTACCCAAATGGGGCCCACATTTTGGCATTTCATCTTCTAGGGTTAGGTTTTTGGATGTTTAGGGTTTTCCATTGTTTCTCAACAATAAATAGGCCTTCAAGCATCATTGTAACACAATTCAGAGGCATGTAGCTGCCACATCTCTTCTCAGAGATAAGCTACCATCACCCTCGTGATATGATAATGAGATTTAAGACAATTAATAAGGTATTACAGACTTATGTGCATGGATTTGTCTATGTTATTTTATGCAATGGACTGATAAGATTGTGAAATACACAAACGTTGAGGCAGTAAAACAAAAAAACATAATAGACAACACATAACACAACAAATTTAATAAGGAGTTCACCCAATACTCCTGGGCTACATCTCCTGGTCCAACCTTCAGTGGTGGCCTCTCTATTATGTATTTAAGCAAAGTTTTTACAACAATATGAGCTCAATTGGAGACTCAATACACAATAGATGCAACAACAAGAGCTTTGCTTGAACCTCTCAAGACTCTCTGAGTACACAGACTCCCTCAATGCTCTTTGTCTCTATCCTAGCTCTGTCTCGGTACTGCCTTCAATATTGCCTGCTCTCTCTTCTGTTTGCTATGGCTTTAAAGCCAAAATACCGTTGCCTGTTCATTTCATCTTCTCGACTTTTAGTATTCCTGTCCTCTTTCCAATTAGACCCCTTTCTAAGCATTAGCAATCATTGGTAAACGTTTCTAAGGGCGATGGCCACCTTTACTATAACAGTATGGTTATCGGGCCTCTGAAATACTTTAGAATTCCCAAAAATGATCGTTTTCTATTCTTCATAGAGAATGTTGCAACACTGTGAAATTCCACCCAAAACACTGCTTGTTTCAGACTTCAAAAGTCCTTAATTTTGGTCTATTCCTCTATCGGGTCCGCCCTCATCGCTATCGCAAGTCGCTTCGGCCTTGCTCCAAGGTTCCCCTTTATATTTTTGAAATACGTTAAAATCATGAAAATAACGTAAGAAATGGCTTATGGCAGATCTGAAAATAGCCTTAAAGAACCCTTTCAAGTCTGGCTTATTGCATCGGCCTTCATCCTTCGCATTTTGTTTAATAAACGAAAACTGTGAAAATGCATTAAAAATGGCTTTGTTGCGGATTTCAAATCTTATGAAATAATATTGATAAAACCATCGGGTCTGGTTCATTGGATCACACATATACATGTATATAGGTCCCACTCCATGATGTTGCTCCGATACGATATCATGATGTGATTGATCGCAATCGTATATCGCAATAACCCCGAGTTGTTGTAAGTGCTCTTGTGATCTCAGATAGCGATCATGCGATGCAACATGGGTCATCGATCTGTGTGCTTGATTGACAATCCTAGTTGACTCCATCAATCGCCATCATAGGTTTTATGTAGTCTACACCGATATCTGCTGATTGCCGCCACCAATTACGATTCACCGATCAGATCTGGACTGTTGATCAGCCAGATCTGACGAATACTATGCATTCACTTGTTCCGCCTCTAATACTCTGTTTTTTCCACTGTTTTCACATGTTTTCTCTGGTTTTTGCCTTCCGATAGTGTTTTTATGCCATTCTAAAGGCTCTTAGCATGTGACTGTTTGGAACTTTGGCATGGTTTTAAGAGATTTCAATACTTAGAGAGTGTTCTTGGATCCATTTGGATCACCTAGCTAGTTTATTTCAATTTCTATTTGTAAGCATATTTCAGTGTTTTACAGTAATGAAATGAAGTATTATTTCTGTTGCATCTCTATATGTATGGTTATATCTATAATTTGTTGCATTCCTGTTTAAATCCGGATCAAATGGTTTACTAAATTATTTCCCATGATGAAAGTGATTTTACTTTGGTAAAATTAATCCTACATGGTTTATTTCAATCAAACTAGTTAAAAATGGCTAGGTGATATTTTTTGGTAATAACATGATATATATATATATATTATATATATATATTTATTATATATATTTATATAATAATATATATATATTATATATATATATATATATATATATATATATAGATATATTGTACTAATAAGGTTGATCTTGCAAACGGGATATCCTCCCTTGAACTACACTAAGTATATTAGTATGTTTATGCTTGGTTTATCTCACATGATATCATTGCAAGTAGAAGACGAACGATGACTAGAAAAATGGTAAACTACAATCCACAAGACTCTCCCTATAGATCATATCAGCAACATGGTGATGGGTACTCTCTTGACAAAACAAACACTTTGAGAATTTTGAAGGCAAAAATAAGAAGTTGCAAAGCAAATTATGATCGAATCATTCAGCCACAAGAGAGACTTGCTAGGACATAGGAGATAGGGATAGGGATCACTTAGGATCAATCATGGTCAGGAGGACAAAACTAATGGAGCATATGGTAGCAAGTCTCATAGTAGGCACAAGTTTAACAAAGATGATAGCATTAGAGATGGCAGGTTCTTAGATACACCTGATAGACAAGGTAATGGACATGGGCTTTGCATTATGGTTCTGACAAGTATCATGGTCATCATCGATACATCCTTATAGGAGGAGTGACATCGGATATTTTCCAGATGATTTCAAGAAAGCAAAGCCACCTACATTTGATGGAGAAATGAAGAAGTCACAAGATGTAGAAGTGTGGTTACCTGGGATGAATAAATTCTTCACATTGCACGATTACTCAAAGAACATGAAAACTAGGATATCTACCTTTATTCTTAAAGGTAAAGCAGAAATTTGGTGGGAAGATGTAAAGAGCTTCAGAGGAATCTTGAAAGAGGAGTTGAATTGGAGTGAGTTTAAGATACTTTTTCAAGAAAAGGAACCTATCTGAGAGATACTATGATGACAGGGAAAAAGATCTTTGTGAGCTGAACATGGGATCCATGACCAATGAGGAGTATACTAGAAGATTTGTGGAGTTAATAAGTTATGTGCCTTATCTTAAGGAGGAGAAAGCGAAGATTTAGAGATTCATTAGTGTGTTTTAGGTAGTATTCAAAGACACGATTGAGTTTGATGAGCCTAGATCATTGGAGGAAGCCATCAGAAAGTTGAAGCATTGCTATGAGCAATCGAAGCGCAGATCTGAGACTAAGTAGGATTGGAAAGGTAATGAGAAGAATAAATGAAAATGGGATAAGAAGTGAACTAGATCTCAGGGCATAGGTAACAAAGAGAACACAACACTGCCTAATAAATTTAATGCATCTGACAGAGGACATGGGTTTCAGTATGAGGAACAGAACAAGGGTGATGGCAGGATACCTTTACAATGATGGACTTGTGGCACAGATCATCACAAGAGAAAATGTTTGTAGCATCAAGGTGGAAAACCATGGATCTACAATGCTCCGGAGGCATAGACAGTGGGGGATGTTGGACAGAGTGTTAGGACGGGGTCCCCTAGGTCAAATTTTGTAAAGTTTTTTTTAAATATCGTAAAGTCTCCACATTTTGAGGAGCGGAGTGTGAGTCAGACATATTGATAGGAGTTAAATGGGATTTTAGAAGGTTAAATCCCCTTAGTTTGTTAAGATTCAAGCTATTTTGAGACCCGCCCATGGTTCGCGGACCATGGTATTTTAATGAAGAAGAATATAAAAGGAAGTCATAGAAGAGTCATAGATATAGTCAAGAAAGGATGGAAGTGTAGGATTTGGGTCTATTTTGTCTATTCTATATTGAGGCAAAGGGGAAGGCTCCTGCAACTATGTGCACGGAGACCTTGGTAAGTCAGCAACTGAGTGCGGGGCCCCCTGCAGTTGTATGCACAAGGTTGGAAAGGACTGTAATTGAATATCTGAAGCATAATAAAGGCTTGTTTTGAAGAACTATCTATGTATCTGTGTAACATTGTTTATCTCTGAAAATTTACTGTAATTTGATCCAGTGAATGCAATTAATTAGGAAAATTACTTAATAGCTTCATGAAGATGTAAATATATTTATTTATATGATGTTATGCATGTTTAGTGCAATCGGCAAAGGGCATAAATCTGCTAACTGTTATTTGTTGTAATGTCTGTGTTTTAAGGGTTAAGGGTTCAGGAAGTTCAATATAAATCCCTAAGTTTGGCAGAAACACATCACATAGTCCTCTAGATGCAAAAACTTGGTTCTGGCATCCCCTAATACTGCATCGGGTGAGACTGCAACCTTTGTTACATAGGTTGTTGCTAAAAGGGACGGTAGTGTAGGACTTTGTTGGTTAGTGCAACTAACTCTGAACCTAGGTCCAAGCCCCCTCAAGCCAACAAATGGTTTTGTTGTTGGGACTAGGATCCATCTGAGGAATGTGTGATGTGGCATAAGTGGATACAAACTAAGAAGGTGGCTGAAAAGTGGATAGATTAGAAGTTGCATGAGTTTGTAGCCCAAGAAATGGTTTTTTTGTTGGGACTGGGATCTATCTGAGGAAGGTGTGATGTGGCATAAGTGGATACCAACTAAGAAGGTGGCTGAAAAGTGGATAGATCAGAAGTTGCACAAGTTTGTAGCCCAAGAAAACAGGAATATGCACATGTCGAAAGAAGAGTGGTTGCAAAGATACATGTATACGTAGGAACACAAAGTTTTCTTCTCCTCTTTCCCGTGTGAATTATATGAATGGTTGGCTAAATTGGAAGATGATGAACCTACCTGGAAGCTAGATAACCCTATTGTGTGGACTCTATATTTACTGAAGCACCTAGAAGGATCGAAAATAAGGTCGCGAAGGCTATCAATTATTAGATTGATAGTATTTTGGGAAAATTTATTACTGAGTTTGTGACTGATACGTATGCCAGTTATAGCAAAGATAAACAACGATTTTTCAAAGGACTAAGAGGTAAGTATATGAAGTCTCTGAAAACTTGGATTAAAATTCTATTATGTAAGAAATGGGTTATGCCACTAAATTGATGTTTAGGCGAGAAAATATGGGAGCTACGCGAAGTGGGAAACCATTCATAAGAGATCTAGATACAAGTGCTAAGTACAGTCCTTTGTTGGGAGCATATGATAGCAATGAAGAAATTAATAGTCTGAAGACGCCTCAAGGTGTGCTGCAGACGATAGATTAGGGTATTATGGAAATACCACATCCATCCACTCCACCTCCACCTCACACACATACGCCTCCACCTCCACCTCCACCTTCACTATTGAGTATGGAAAACATTACAAAGATTCCTATATTCAAGGGTCTATGGATAGAAGACCTAATCAATTTTGGTTTGTAGAAGATGATTTGTGGAAGTCACAACAAATAATGAATGATGATATGAAGAAAGCATAGCTAGTCACAACATTGTAAGACAAAGAGCTGAGTTGGTATATTAAGTACAGTATGACTCATTCGGCTGCGTCATTAAAAGAGACAAAAGATGCATTGAATAATGAATTCAGAAAGCCTAACTCTCAAGCCCAGTCTGTGACTAAGATCAAAGAAATTAAGAATACGATGAATGAATCTACATGGGATTTTCATCAAAGGGCAAAATGCCTACTACAATAGGATAATATACAAATCTCAGATGAGCAACATAAGGATTGGTATATTGCTTCATTTGTACTCCATTTAAGATTACCATTATCACAACAGAAGGTTTGATCACAGGCTGAAGGACTGGAAATTTCTATGAAGTTGGAGGATTCACTTATCCAGGATACAAATCTGGGAGTACAGTAGATTCACTTGCAGTTGGCTAGCCTACATATAGATTTGTAGGATCTATAAAAGGGGAGGTTATATCATTTCCCGGTATATTAGAACTATCTAATTGGGGGAGGTTATATCCCCTTGAAGCTAGAAAACTCCATTGGACCATGTAACAGTGTGGTGCCATGGTGCACTATCTGCCAAATAACAGGAAAACATTCAACAAACAACTACCATCTATTGCAGAATTTTGTAGAGACTCCCCAACAACTATTCTGCAATTTCTTTAAGTGTGTAGGCTAGGATGAGCACAAAACTTCGACATATAGAGTACAAGCCGAGACACATCTTCAACAGGATCAAGGTGCACCTATACTGAGTAAAGGATTCCAAGTATGAGGAAGAGGACAGGCGGGGTGGGGAGCTGGAAGAGGTCTCAAACAGATTATTTTCTACAATTTTGGGGAATGAGGCTACTTTGCATGATATTTTTAGAACTCGACACACCCCTCTTGTTAATATTACCGATGTTTTGATCACGTTATAGAATATTGTCCTATGCTCATTGCTAAGGTGGAAGAGAAGAAGAAACAACAGCCCACTCAGAACATTTAGGTGATGAGATCAAAACAATGTGAATATGGGCCCAACATTAATATCGTTATGTGATGAGGTATAGCTATCAGGGAAGATAAAACTACAGGAAAACAACTAGAAGAAAATATATGGGTGTGCAAGGATGCTGTTGAATTTAAATTGCATAAGGTAGAGGAAACTTTTATGGAGGCAAAAAAGAGCTTTGCAGATTCAGGAGATTCCGCACCAAAGACTCAGAGTACACGAGTGGAGAAGCCTCAAGAGTTCATTGTTGTGCAGGAAGGAGATCCTTCAGTGTTGACATCCTTCTTACAGACTTGCATGAAGCTCCTAAGGGACCAAAAATTAGTGGAGGGACTACAAGATTTGATAGACAACTGCACTAGCAAGGGTAAGCCACTGGGTGAACAATGCACATTGCATAAAGTAGACAAAGGTAAGAAAAGGATTGGTCGAGAGATGATATTGACTACACAAATCAGTGAATTGAAATGGACCAGGTGATCATATATTTGGGATCTGATGTGATTGTTTTGCCTAAACAATCCTAGTAAAGAATGGGAAATTCGGTGCTATAGTGGTTCCCAATTCAACTGTGAATGGCGAACCAACAAAAGATTGTTCCTATGGGGCACTTACATGGAGTAACTGTAGACATTGAAGGGGCGCACACTATAGTTTATTTTGAGGTAATCAAAATAGTTTATGATAGTAATCCCTATCTGGCACTGCTTGGAATTGATTAGGTGTTTAATATGAATGCGATCATCAACCTGAAGAAGTGCAGCGTGATATTTGAGAAGGAATTTAGCATCATTGTTCCATTGGATCCAACCGAGGGTGTGCGGTATACTGAACCAGTTCAGGATTACTATAAGGAGGATGATCTTGAGAAGATTTATAAGCTTACTGCGAGGAATGAGAATTGGATCAACCCTACAACGGATGGTAGAATTACTTGGCAAAAGGATAGCTCCTACAACTCAGATTTAGATGAGAAGCTTGAGCATTAGCAAAATAGATTGCATGAAATGTCAACGTTGCGATGAAACAAACCTATTAAATTACTTCAGTGTATATCTCTGAGGTACACAATTTACCATATTATGATCATTTAGAAGATTTAAATTTGTTTCTGGATAAATTTGAAAGGGATGTACTGGAGGAGCATCAGTTCTAGGCATTGGAAATCGTGCTGAGAGTTATTCTTTTCATATGGTGGGGTACACATAAGAACAATTTTGCAGACTGGAAGGAATACCGTAGGATGATGAAGCCATGGTTTGGATATGCCAATACCCACATTGCTAAAAAATATATATGGAATGATGATCCACATGAGAATGTGGCTCATTGGAAAAAATAATGGGGAGAGGAACCACAACCTGAATGGGTCCATATATTCTTCCACACTTTGGATACTACTAAGATGAACTGGTATTTAGAAATAGAGTTATGACATGGAACTACAGAGTGGGACATTCTGAAGGAAATATTTATGTTAACGTTCAGTTTTGAGGATGGATTCAAATGTATTGATGAAGCATTATAGCAAATAAAGGCTATGATATTAAGAATTCCTATAGAGTCTATCACATGGGTACAAGGAGATTGGAGTATGCAGCTACGCCATGCTGTGGAGTGCTACAATGTTACCACAGAAGAAGGTGAGGAAGACCCAAGGAATATCAGTATCCCTAAGTCAGAGAGACAACGCAAAGTCATTAGGCCTAAGGTAGAAGTTCCTAACATTTCAAAATCATTCAAGACCAAGCAAGTAAACATTGGGTTAGAATCATAACCGAAGTTTGCAAATATAGGTGATTACTAGGATGAGGACACAGTTGACAAGGTCACAGAGTTATCGCAGGAGTATCAAGACTTGTTTCCAATAAAGTTCATTGATAAAAAAGGGAGAGTAAGTGATCTGGGTGTTATGAAGATCAATATGAATCCAGACGTGAAGCCAGTAAAGAAACGCCCATACCGGTTGAATCCTAAATACAAAGAAAAAGTGCACGAAGAACTGGATAAGATGATTGCAGTAGGAATTATTGAGCCTGTAGAAGAATCAGACTAGCTTAGTCTTATGGTAGTTCAAGAAAAGAAGACAAATGGTGAAATTATAATCTTTGTAGATCTAAGGAAGTTGAATGATGCTTGTGTACATGATCCATTCCCTATGTCGTTCACAGATGAATTCTTGGAAAACGTTGGTGGTCAAAAAGCTTACTCTTTTACAAATGAATTCTCAGGTTATCACCATATCAAAATCATGCTAGAAGATCGAAGTAAGACTACATTTTATACAGAATGCAGCTCTTTCCAGTACATAGTTATGCCCTTTGGACTTAAGAATGCCCCTATGATCTTTTCTAGGGTGGTAGTCACAACCTTTAAAGAATTCATTCATAAGTTTTTGGAAGTTTAAATTGATGATTGGACAATGTTTGGGTTAGTGAAAAAGCATGTTGAAAGTCTTCACCTAATGTTGGATACTTGTAAAAGTATTAGATCTCCCTAAATATGAAGAAGTACATATTTTGCATACCATATGGGATACTTTTGGGCCACATTTTTTGTAAGCAAGGGTTGATGGTGGACCCTACTAAACTTGTAGTGATTATCAATTCGGAGCCTACAAGGAATGTCAAACAATTTCGTTCTACATTGGGCCATACATGATACTATAGGAAGTTCATCAAGGCATATGCACAGATCATTGTGCCCATGGAAAAATTATTGAAGAAGGATGCAACATTTTGTTGGGATGATGATTGTTAGAAAATATTAGAAAATATTAGATGTGTTGAAGGAAAAAATGGTTACAACACCTATTCTAGTGTTATACGATTGGAAGAAATAATTACATGTACATGTAGATGCGTCCTGCATAACATTAGGAGCAGTGTTAACCCAACCAAGTGTACGAGATATTGACCATCTGATTGCATTTGCGAGTAGAAAGTTGTCTAAGGAAGAGAAGAATTATTCAACCACAGAGCGTGAAGGGTTAGGGGTGGTATATGCACTCTAGAAGTTCAGGCTATTTCTTGGGTGCACACCTCAAAATGCACACAAAGCATTCCGCTTTGAAGTACCTGGTCAACAAGCCTATGTTGGGGGCGGGGGCGGGGGGGAGGGGAGATTTATAGGTGGTTACCATTGTTTCAGGAGTACGACTTTGAAGTAGTTGTGAAGCTAGGGAGATTAAATGTTGGACCCAATTACCTTTCATTAATTGAGAATGGTGATGAACCTACAAGTCTTGATGAAGGATTCACTGATGTGCATTTCTTTGTTGTACGTATTGCAAATGAACATTTTGGAGATATAATCCAATTCTTGTCTACAGGTACAGCTTGTGAAGGATATATGATGCAATAGAAGAAATAATTGGTGGTTAGGGTTGTGGATTTTTTTGTCATTTAAGGGCACTTGTATAAAATGGGCTCAAATGAAGTTCTGCATAGGTATGTACCAGATTATGAAAGATAAAGTATCCTCGCTAAAGCTCATGGAGGAGTTGTTGGAGGAAATTATGCTGGAAGAGTGACTTCGCAGAAGATCCTACGAGTTGGGCTATGGTGGCCAATGGTGCACAAGAATTCCAAGGAATATTGTAGGGCGTGAAATGTCTATCAAAGGACCGGGAAGTCATTGTGAAGGAATGAATTACCTTTAAACCCGAAAATCTCACTATAGGCATTTGAAAAATGGGAAATAGATTTTGTAGGACCTATTCAACCACTAGGAAAGAAGACTAGAGCACGATACATCATCACAGTGACAGAATACTTGACCAAGTGGGCTGAGGCACAAACCATGAAGGATTGCGGTAGGGCAACAGTTGCGAAGTTTATATTTGATATATTTTGTCTAGATTTGGTTGTCCTAAGATTTTTATCAACAACAAGGGTTTGCATTTCTTGAATGAAATAATTACTGCTTTGCTTGAATAATTCCAAATGTATCATCAGAAAAGAACCCCGTATCATCTGCAAGAAAATGGCACAGTTGAAGCCTTTAATAAAATCCTTTGAGAATGCTTTAACAAATATCTGTAATGCAAATATAAATGATTGGGATGTGTGTATACCAGTTGTTCTTTGGGCATATAGAACTACATGTAAGAAGTTGACTGCACAGAGACCATTTAGGTTGGTTTATGGACAAGAGGCAATGATGCTAATGGAGTACAACGTGCCTAGTTTGAGGATTATTGCAGACAGAGAGATTGTAGATCAGGATATAATGGAAGAATGCCTAGCATAGATACTTGAGTTGGAAGAAGATCACTTCTTGGGAGGCTTTCATCAACAAGTGTAGAAGGCTCGAGAAAATGCATGGCATGATTGCCACATTAAGCAGTGCATCTTTGAAAGTGGAGACTTAGTAATGATATATGATAGCAAGTTTACGAAGTTTCTAGGAAAGTTTCAGATGCATTAGCTGGGACCAAACATCATCAAGGAGATTACAGATGGAGGTCTAATTCAGCTCGCGAAGCTAAATGGGGAGCTATTTCTAGGAAGAATCAATGGGACTCGGTTGAAGTTGTACAAGGTTGATCCCACCCCTGTGAAATGACTATATGGATGTAAGATAGTCTTAGTACTTTAGGCAGTTGCAAGGAGGTGCAGGACTATAAACTACACTACCTGAAGGATAGTTTGGTGAAGTGAAGGGGTTGCACAATGATTAAGAGAAAGGCACAAATGGAAGCTGCGATGAAGGAGCTCCACTAGTAAGGTGGGTTCCACATAGCCTGACTAGAAAGTAACTGTTGAAAACAATGTAGATGATGGGATGACTATTTTCTGTTAAAAGGAGTGTGGGGGAAGCATTTAAAGAGCATCTCTTTAGAAATATGTCACCAAAATAACATTAATGAAGGAGATCTGGAGGGAACGAATGGATTTGAATTCAAAAATGGCTATAAATATAGCCTCCTGCTCCACATTCAAACACTTTGCTTCCAGATAGCTTTCCTTGAGATTTTTCACCTTAGTTTGAGTGGAGACGATTATTGCTTGTCTATACAAGATTGGCAAGAGATAAAGAAGGAGTTTTTGCAGAAAGGAATTGGGTTTGAAGCAGATTTATCTGAGTGGCAGAAAAAACTATTCTGGGAGAGCATTGACAGAATGACTACAAAACCACCAGTCCCTACAACAACGCCTAGGTCACCTAGGTATAATCCCACTACCACTGTGGTAGGAGAGAAGAAGCAAAAGAAGCCACAATAGGCATCGATTTGGCAATCGCCACACAAAAACTCAACTAAGGTTAGATAGAAGGATTGGATGGATAAAATAAAGAAACCGATGTAACACCTTGACTTGGATGAGGAAGAATTGACTATAGGGGTTGAACATATTGACGGAGAGGAAGCAGCGTCGATTACTTGGCTAAGACCATATGTACCCTTTAGGAAAGCTGCTACAAAGGTCACTAAGGACTCTGACTCACTGAAGTACCATGTATTCAAACCATTGCTATGAGAGGATGTACTTGTTGAGGATGACTTGTTGGCTTGGGTACCGTTTCTAAAGATGGAGGACTGGGATTTGGGAAATCATGCGAAGTTCCCTCAGTTGGAACCCAACAAATATTTGAAATCAGTTTACTACAAGGAGTTGGGTGTCACAAGGCTTGAGCCAATGAAGTGGGTAGCCATAATTGAGCGCACATGATTGCTCAACATGTTGTGGGTCCCACACTTTAGCCACAACATCATTACTACTACTTGTGTGCATCAATTATTGGTATTGATTCATGATGGATGTGTTTGGTTGGGATGTCCCATTCCAATTGACAATATGTTGGTCCATAGAATCACCTTTTTGCCTTATCAAGGTGCAAACCCCATAGATGATTTTGTGGGGAAATCATAGGAGAAAAAGCTTGCAAATTAGATGAGGAGTGAATTCGGGTTGGTGAATAAGTTGCATGGCTATGCCATTAGCTCCATATAGGATGGAGCTATGTAGTTTCTTACACAAATTTTGGCCAAAAAAAAACATGCGGAAGTGTCGCGCTGATGAAGTGTCGGTACCAATAGTATCTTTAGCTGCATAGTACAACAAAAGGGTTCAATAGAATTGGGCCAAGTACCTCTATCATGAGTTCTTGGAGGATTTTTGTGAATCCTAGGAGGATGGAAAGGAATTTCACTATGCATGGTTACTTCTGTTAATCACACTAGTAGCATGGAGGATGATTGAGGATAGCTAGTTCCCAACACAAGATAGAGAATTGTGCGAGGTAGCAAAATTCACCTCATTGTGGGTGGCGAAGGATCCTGATCGCATCATCAAAACTAAGATGTTCTAGGTTTTTTTGGAGTCTGAGTTGCAGATGGTGATCAACAAATGGTCGTGGTTGGCATCTAGTTTACATGTGTAGTACACAAATATTGTAGATTTCAAGGCAAATTTCACAATCTGTCCATATGTGCAAAGAAGGATGTTGTAGGAACATGGCATAAGTTTTCGTATTTAGTCACGAAGGATTACATTATGGGGGTCATCAGTGAATGGCTGAGCGAATGGATCACCCCATCCAACGAATGTGTAGGACCAAGTAAGGCTACAGAAGGAGAAACTAGAAAAACAACAGCTACAATAGCGGCCAAGAAAGACAAAGAGAAAAAAGCGCAAAAAGGCTTATACCAAAAGAAAAGGCACCGTAGAAAGAAAAGGATTCTACAAAAGAGAAGGGAGCACCAAAGGAGAAAGATGTAGCAACATCGCAAGTCATTATTGACCCTGAAGAACCTAAAACAAAGTGCACCAATGTTGAGATTAAAACCAAAGGTGACAAGGAAGGGGCCACAGATCCCCTCTTGGATTGGACGACTTAGAGTCTCCTTTCGTGATCAAGAAGAGGAAGAAGTGAATTTCCATGGGACCTCACAAGAAGCAGAAGTCTGATAAGTCTGTGGGTGTGACACCCTCACAGAGGGGAGCATGATGAGATAGGTGATGTTGTTCACTCTGCCACTGAAACTATATGGGGACACATCGATGACCAATATCACTAGGTATTGGATAAAGTACAAGAGGGCCTGAAGGAATTGTAGGTTTACACAAGGGTGATCTAGGTGAGCGTGGGACAAGCAAGTGTAGATCAAGCGAGCATGCCAAGATTTAGTGCAGTAGAAATCACATCTAGGCTATGCACAGTACCACTACCAGGAAACTCTCTCCAGTTTGAGAGATTCAAATACTAGGAGCACACAAAGTTATGGAAGAATCTAAGTATCAACCTTGTAGAACTATTGATCCAGACCTTGCATGAGCTACACCAAGGAATTTCAGATGAGCTCCACGCCCGAGAGAAATGAGCATAATTTATTATTGATGAGGTAAAAACTAACAATCAACAATTTTTTGAAGAGAAAGTGCAGGCCCACGATGAGGTGATACAGTGAAATGAGAAGCTACAGACAGCCCTTACCCAAGTGTGAAGTGAGTTCCCTAAGCTCCAAATACCAACCAAAGCAACCATAGCAGATAAAATTAAGAATTTAGTTGTTACAATGAAGCAATCCAAGGAGGAAATTGGAAAGGTATGGTTTGAGGTGCAATTGCAAATTTTAGAACTTCAACTTAAGATGCATCCAACCACTCTTATGGAAGTCAGAGAGTAGCTTGAAGCTGCTATTAAAGAATATATGACCACTTTGGCCATTACAGTCAAGGACTGTAGCCAATTGTTTCAGAAGAAAATAGAGATGTGGACCTCACTGCAGGAGGATCCACACTTGCAGGCGATTGAAGAAGACATTCGTGAAAAACAACTGCAGTTTGATGAGATCAAGGTGATAGTACAGACCTTAGCACCTATGCAAAGGTTCACTAGACTTTAGAAATGAAAATTCATCCAGACCCAAATTGATGCACTGCATCAGAAGGCCTCCATTATCTCTTCAAGGATGCAACCACGGGTTGATGAGGCAAGCTAACTATTAGAGACCATCCATAGCAAGTTAAAGGCTCTATAACATACACAAGGAACCATGGGCCTTGCAGTCAAGGGCCTAATCATGGAGAAACTGGTCAAAGAGGTTTGTCAAGCCATCATGTGGGGAATAATGGATTTTCAAGCATTGAATATTGAGTTTAGCGGTCTGTAAGCAAATATTGAGGCAACACTAGTAGAGTGACTCGAGACGAGTCAGGACTTTGTGTTGGGGGCCTGTTGGGATGAGGTTCCCTGGGTCAAATTTTGTAAAGTTTTGTTAAATATTTCTAAGTCTCTGCATTTTGAGGAGCGAAGCATGAGTAGTGTAGATTGATAGGAGTCAAAGGGAATTTTAGAAGATCAAAGCCCCTTAGTTTGTTAAGAGTAAAGATGTTTTAAGACCCGCCCATGGTTCATGGACCATGGTATTGTAATGATGAAGGATATAAAAGGAAGTCATATAAGAGTCATAGATATAGCCAAGAAAGGATCAAAGTGTAGGATTTGGGTTTGTTTTGTCTATCTTGTACTTAGACGAAGGCGAAGGCACCTATAGTTGTGTGCGCAGAGACCTTGGTAAGCCTGCAACTAAGTGAGCGGGCCCCTGCAGCTGTGTGCGCAAGGTTGGAAAGGACTGTAATTGAAGATTCGAAGCATAATAAAGGCTTGTTTTGAAGAACTATATGTGTATCTATGTAACATTGTTTATCTCTTAATTTAGTGTATCTTGATCTATTGAATGAAATTAATCAGCAAAAGTACTTAGTAGCTTCGTGAAGATGTAGATCTGTTTATTTATATGATATTATGTATGTTTAGCACAATCGATGAAGGGCATAAATATGCTAACTGTTAATTGTTGTAACTTCTGGGTTTCAAGGGTGAAGGGTTCATGAAGGTCAAGATAAAGCCATAAGTTTAGCATATACATGTCACATAGTCCTCTGGATGCAGAAACTTTTTTCTAGCATCCCCCAATACTGTCTTGGGTGAGAATGCAGCCTACGCTACTGGGTTGTTGCTGAAAGGGCCAGTAGTGTAGGGTTTTGTTGGTTAGTGCAACTAACGCTAAACCTAGGTCCAAGCCACCTCAAGCCAACATAGATTATTCCTAGGATTTATGTAGTGTTGTAATAAACAAGCTAATCACAAGGCATCTATTATCAAGATGGACGGTAAGCTTTGTGATCAAGTTGTTTCTATTTTGATTGACCCTATACCTAATTATAGTTATATTAACCCTGATCTAGTGGATAAGTTTGGTTTGAATAAAGAAGTACATGCAGAATCTTGGTTAGTGCAATTGGCTACAGATACAAAGAAAAGAGTTCATCATATGGTAAGAGCTTGTGCATTTGAGCTTAATGGTATTCCTTTATCAATGCATCTAAATGTGCTTCCATTGGGTTCATACAATATGATATTGGGTATGGATTGGTTGTATTTTCAAAGGAATAAGGTGGACTGTTATGATAAGGCTATTGAATTCTTGGATGACAATGGAGAACAAAGAAACTTGTTGGGTAAGAAAAAGTAAACACCAGTCAGAATGATTACAGTTATGCAGGAAAAACATAGTCATATGAAATGGTGTGTGTTATTCACAGTACGTATTTCTAGTGATAAAGGTAAGGATGTTGAGGATGCATAATTCTTAAGTAGGTACCCAGTTCTACAACAATTCCAAGATGTATTTCCCATAGAGATTCCAAAGTTACCACCTCACAGGGAAGTGGACTTTTCTATTGAGTTGGTACCAGGGGAGGCACCAACATCAAAGGAACCTTATAGGATGAACACACCAAAGTTAGTGGAATTGAAGTTGAAGTTAAAGGAAATGATTGACAAGGGATACATTAGGCTAGGTGTGTCTCCTTAGGGTGCACTAGTGTTGTTTGTGAAGAAGTAGGATAATAATCTCAGGTTATGCATTGATTACAAGCAGTTGAATAAGGCGATCATCAAGAAATACTAAGAGGGGGGGTGAATCAATATTTTATTTTCAATTGTTATTTTTACTAGTTAGATCACTTATAATTAGAACAAAATATGAACAATAAGAATAAATAATTTTATTAATAAGGAATAACGAGGACTTCAATCCTATTCTTTTCAATAAATAATGTACAACATGTTGTAGGTCTCTGACCCTAAATGAAGAAAAAAATATCCAAACACCCAGGATCCAACCTGCACTTTACGAAGAACCTAATTGGACTTCACGAGGCTCCAAACTCTAGGGCTCCAACCCTACCTTCTCAAGGCTCCAACCTTTTCACTATGAGGCACAAACCTCTAGGGATCCAACCCTAGCTCTGGTATAGGCTCCAACCTGGTCTTCTTGAGGACTCCTATCCTCTAGGGCTCCAACCCTTTGTTTCAATTCTTCAAGATAATATAAATGATTCTTCAAGGCTCCCAATATCTTCTGAAATAAGCCCTGGCAATATCTTCACCTTCAACACTACCATCAATTGATCTCCAAAGCTATTAGCTCATCAATGACAACTTTGTCTTCTTAGAAGGTGTCACCACTTCTCTTCATGTTACCCAAACAATTTCTCCAAGGTAACATCATGAGGGATTTATAGATGCATCAATAATGTCTTGAAGAACAGCTAAAGCTTCTCAATAAGATTTCTTCAGTAGCCTTCACTAATCCTGCTCCAAAAAAGAATTGTTGATAGGTCTTCCCACCAAACAATTCTTCAAGTGCTTCACAATTTCGAGCTCTAAGCCTCTTCAAGGACTTCTTCAAAATTTCTACAATGTTTTCATGTAGGTATGCATTGGTTCTCCAAATAAATTCTCTAATAGGATTCTAGATGACTCTGCAAGGAATGCACAATATCAATTCCAAGGGATTCATAAAATAACCTTCAAGTTTGTTGAAAACTTTGCTCCAAAATTCTCTGTAACGATACTTCAATTTTGCTTTAATGGAGTTGTTTCATAGTGCTCTTAGGATGCCTTTAAGTTTTTTTAGAGATTTCAATGGCCTACTTCAAATGATGTAGTAATGTGACTCCAAGTTTGTTCCTTAATACAATACTTCAACACTTAATCTGAGCTTCAAAAACTAAGCCTCAAGTGACTGTAACAAGTCCGAGCGTTTAAGTTTTGATAGATCCTAAAGGCTAGGTGACATTGAGATGCTATAGGTGGACAGACTTCAAATTATACTGCAATTCTAAATACGAGCTACTACAGTTGAGGTATCGTAGGTTCTTAGCATGTGAGGTTTATAGTCACAATCGAAAAACCTCAAAACAAAGCTATAGGTTTACTATCGGCTGAGTCTATGAAATTAACTACCACAAATCTCCACAATATATCCGAACTTCCAAAGGATAGTTCAATCCATTTTTCTAGGCTATTAGTCTGAGATTCCAAGAGATGACCACAGGTAAGTTATTTATTGAGCCTAAAAAAAAAATATTCTCTGTCTCAAATTCTAAGCTTCTATCTACTATATGAGATATCAAGTGATTATGTCTTGATATATCACCGATCTTGCTGATCTAAGATCTGAAGTATATGGATGTAAGAGAATCTAGGTTTCTTGTTACTAATAAACTAAGCTGGAGCTCTGAGTTCTAAAAAGATAACTTTTTACTTATGACCTGAGCCCTTCAAAAAGTTACTGCCTTGTAGTCTGAGTTTTATGCCCAAACACAAATATCGTTCTTCTCGGCCTCCTATTTATTTTGTGCTTGATTTCTTATATTATTCATTGAATTGATGGAAGGCATGATCTATTTGAATGTCATATTTATACTGATTTTGGAGTTATACAAATCGACACGTCTCTTGGAGGAAGAGCTAACTTGGACATTTAATTTATGTGAGACAACATAAAAATTTCTTATATGTTAACTTAGAAAATAATTTTCTCTCAATCTAGAAGGAATTAGATGGCAAGTGATAGCTCATGAGAAATGGAAAATTGCCATCTACAAGATGGTGTCAATTTCATCCTTCAATGAGGCCATTTTCCATCAAGGAAATTATATTTTTGAAACTGTCATAATTATTTCATTTATGGCAACCTTTATGATTTTATCTTTTGGACAATGTTTATGGCTTCTTCACTTGTGTTCTTCTTTAGGATTAGGGCATATTCAGAGGCAACATGGGAATATTGGTCTTAATTCATTCATTTTAGGGATTTTAGAGCTTCATTTATTTATGAATGCATCATTCTATGGAAAACCATCTAAGTTTTCATGTAGCTAAGAAATGTGCTGAGGAGGGTTTCATGGAAAAGGCTCCTTCATTCATCATTAGATCATGCATCATTAAATTAGGTAATTGTCATCATATGGATAGGGGTATATATCTAGGGATTTTGCATCATCTCATGCTTAGGGTTTTCTCCTAGGGATTGCATGAGCTTAGGGAAAAAAGGGTTATTCATGTATCACAAGAATATTTTCCATCTCCAACAATGCCATATTTACATCAATGACAACTTTGATAAAAAAAAGTCTCCCCCTTTTTCATTGATGAAAATATTCTTTCCTTTTCAAAAATTTCTCCCCCTTTGACATCAATGGAAAATGGGGTGTCCAAGTAATCCCCCTATCATGCTGCTTCTTAATATGTTGCTCCATCGTATTTTCTTCATCAATGATAGTTATCCATGATAGATATGTTGTTGTCCCTGTCATGGTGTTCTTTTTTAATGAAATTTCTCCCCCTAAGCCTTTACATGCCTTGATGAAAATGGATGAGTAATCCCCCTGCCTACATAAAATCTTCTATCTCTTCTTTTTTCTCAAGAGAGATAGTTTCCTTGTGATCAAGTGGAAGACATCTTCAACAATGGATGTGTAGTGAAGACAAAATATCATAATTTTCTTCAATGGAATTATTCCTAAGGGACGATTTTCCATGTGTGACTGGTCAAGGGTTTTATAGGGCTCTTCATGGATAGCTTCTGCATGAATAGTCAAGAATCACAAGCTCCCCCTAATTTTATGCATGGTCTCCTTTTTGGCATAATTTCGTCATCAAGACTTGGAATATCATATCTGCCAAATATGTACTCATTAGATCAAACACATGAGTTGATGTCTTGAGTGTTCAAGAGGCTTTCTAATTGAATTTTCTTTCTTCTCTAAACTCGTGTGAATTTCTTCTCTTGCTTGGTAGTCATGTTTTTAGCTTGGTTAGGAACCCAAGTCATGTTACAATCATGAGCCATATGTCCAATGTTATGACATTTCAAGCATTCCCTTTTGTACATAGATGAAGAGGCATGATTTCTTCTTGCAAAGTTTCTTCTAGGAGACTGATCGGGACCATTATATTTTTCCTTGTGGTATGCCCTAAAATCCTTTTCCATGTGCCAATTTTTCTTTACATGAATAGCAATAACCAAAAAATATACTTTGGTACCTAGAGGATGGAAATTGTCTTGATGTATTTCTAAAGTAATTCTGCCTTGGGATCCTTTGATGATATCCATTTCCTCTTGCATTTTTTAAACCATCTATGTATCTTCTTGGAGGATGGTTTCTTCCAATGTCATCTTGGCTCTTTTCCTTTATTTTGCTAGAACTAGGGTCATCAATATTTCTTTCACGCTTCTCCACATCATTGTTTTTTGATGCATTAGGGTTTGCATCATTTTTGTTTGAGGGTTCACCTGTATCACCAAGAATTGATTTATCAAGACGATATATTTGATGACTTAGGATGTCATCTAGGGTTTGAGATATCTTTAGACTCTTGTTCAAATGATCAACTTATTTTCTTAGGAGATTAATCTCTTATTTCATCATCTTGCATTATTCATCCTTCTTTGCTAGATGGTTCTCCATTTCTTCCTCCATCTTGGTTGCTTCACATGATTGGGCCTTAAGTGAGGTGATTTCATATTTTAATTTGGTTATGTCTTCATCCTTTTCTTCTAGTTGGCATGTCATGGCATTTATTTCATTTTCTGCTTCATCTACTTGTCCTTCTAGGAGGGTCAAAACTTCCATCACATTTTCATCTCCTTGTGCGTGTTTCTTTGCTTCTTCTTGTTTAGATTTAAGGGAGGAGACCTCCTCCTTGTATTCACAGATTTTTGTTTCAAGTTTTTTTAGGTATTCATGTCTCTATTCAAGATGGCTTGACAAAGTGTCTTCCATTTTATTTTCTTTATCCAATTAATTTGTCATGGATATGACTTCTTCATGATGCATTTTATTGTTTCGATGAAATTCCTCCTTAAGCATGGTGAACTCCTCATCTCTTTCTTATACTTGAAGCTTAAATAGTTCAAATTCCTTCCTTGTCTTGTCAAGGTCATGGTCACCATCTTGTGCTTACTTCTTGAGCCCCTTTTTCAAACTGCTAATCTCTTCTAGGGTAGCTAAGAGTTTTGCCTTGAGATATTCTTTGAGAGCTTCTTCATTTTCTTCATGTTCTACGCCCCCCTTTATCTTGATGTCTTCACTCTTGTTTTCATCTTCCTTTAGGGATTATAGATTTCCTTCTTTCTTTAGATCAACTTCATGAATAGAGGTCATGGTCAATGCTCCTCTTGAATGAATATCTTCAAGTTTGTCCCACATACGTTTTGTTGTTTAACATTTATCCATTTTGGCCTTCATAAGGTTTGGTAGCCCACTCAAGATTTCCTTCATCACTTTTCCATTATATTCCTTGGATTCTTATTTCATTATGCTTTCAATAATCATTGGTTCCCGAATATTGAAACCTTGAGCCATTGAGAAATTCTTCATTCGTTCCTTCCATATTTCAATTTTTCCATTGAACAACGGAGCTATCCCAATTTGATTATCTTCTTCTTTCATGGTTGATGAAGAAATATCTTTAGAAGGATGAGAGGGTGTTATAGACATATTTGGGCACTGCAACCCCAATCTTATATGTCAATAAACTAGGGTTATTTAACCTCTAAAAGTGTTCTTTCATACCCTAAAGGATCATGGTCAATTCATTACATCATTCCCCAAAAGTTCCACCTGAAAAACCATCCAGAACTGGCCAAAACAGGACCATACTGACTACTCCATTGTCAGGGTGCGATGCATACTAACTCCTACACTAGCCAGGTGTGATGCATACTTATGAGGCCTTCTATAGGGTGTGATGAGTGAGGATGGAAAAATGTCCGAGACATTTTGCTAAGTGGATGCTCATGGAATCTTCTAGAAACTTCTCCCGTGACACTTGCCCCTCAGAATTCGCCCAGGGATGAGTAAGAGATCTAAGAAATCTCCAAGTGGAACCAAAACAACAAGTGCAATGACACCAATAAAAACCCCAAAGATGACTCACACCCTTGCACACATCTATAAATGGATCCCTCATCTAAGAGATCTAGAGGCTGGAATTTTGTAATTTGCAAGGAAGTGCTGATAGTTTGAGGTTGAGAAAGAGCATTGTATTGTTGGTGTGATCTTGCTTTTCATGAGGTGAAGAGGGCTTTGATGCTGGGAGGATGATGCTAGATCAGACAGATGGGTTGTAATTCTCCCTTCTATTTAATAAAGTTCTTTGGGTTTTCTTCCATACAACTGCGCAATTGTGAATATTATTATTTTTGAATGCCATTGTATGTTCATTGTATTTCTGATTCTGCAGTGCTTATGATATAATAGATCAAGATGCCTTGAAGGTGTTTTGTCGTTGTGTTTCTACATGTATTCTCTAAGTGGGATAAGTAGGAGAGGAGTTGCAAGCTCTGTCAAAGGGGAGAGAGAGATTAAGCAAGGAGTCAAGCAGAATATCTAGGTTGGTTCCTTTGCCTCTCTCTTACCTATCATACATAGAAGAAATCCCAAATTGCTTTGATTATTTGTTTCTAGGATAGTTGCCAATCCTAGAGGGTTGGTCGATTGAAAAGACACTAGTTTTCCTGGAAATAAAATGGCGACTCCGCTAGGGAGCGAATAGATGTTTGTGTTATTGTTGTTTGCTTTATAAACTATAGAAGGAGCCTAAAGTTAGCTAGATAGCCTTCGAACTGCTCTTGCACTGCAATAGCATAGTAGATGAATGATGCTTTAATCAATCTCCAGTTTAATTTATGAATTAAACGATTGACTTACAAGCATTCTAGATGCCCTTTTGGTAGCTCAGTAACCTCCCAATATCATTCCTCTATACTTTTCTCTTTATTGTCCATCATAGCTCAGCTTAACTCACTAAAATCAACTGCAATTTTGAGCCAAAACCCACCTCAGTTGCGCTCCCTGGCCCATCGTATTGTCTATCACTATCAACTAGTATGCATCGCAGTTCCCGAGTGTAGCAAGTGCTATTCATACTTGTTTCTGTGAAGCCCAGGTGCATTGACTGACTCAACCTATTGCCCTTCTTGGAATTTGGGGTTTTTGTCCTTGTTTTCAGTTTTGTTTAGTTATTTTGCTGCCTCTAAACGGTACCTCACTGCTGAAGCCTGCTTGCATTACATATATCAGCCTCCATTGATTAGGATTAGTAAATGTTTTTATGTATTTGTCCATAATTTACAATCCTTTGTCGAAAAGTTGCTTAAATCGATCTGTCGTTTTGGTACAAAAAGTGTCGTAACTGTCATTTTGTGTCGAAAAAGAGAAGTGTCGTAAAGTCTTCCTTCTCCAAATAGTCGATTGAACTTTTTGTCATGTATTTGATTTGATTTGTTGTTATTCAAAGTGTCGAAAGCATTTTCTATTCAAAATTGAAAAGTTTCATTTAGTCTTCCTTTCTATTTTGAAAAAAGAAATTATCGAAATGTCACTTTGAAAGAAATATTTCAGATCTTTGCTATACTTAGTTTTCCTTTTTGGAATTTTTCACATTAAGGGGAACGAAAAAACAAATACATGCATTTGAATTTGCATTTAGATTTTGTGCAAAAAATGATTTAGGAAAAGTGCATTTAGTATGTGCTCTTTGCTCTTTGTTTGAAAGAATTGCAATTCTATTTCCCTAGTAGTTAGGATTTTCATTGATCAAAATAAACAATGATTGTTTATCATTGTAGATTACATTTTTAGGAATTTCAAATCAACATCACACGGTGAACCTTTGAAAGGAAAAATTTTAAACAAGATCAACTCTAAAATAAATCTTGATGAACCTAACAACCTTTGGAACCTAACGCAATACATTTAGAGGTCTAGGCTAGAGACGTGTTCTGGCATCGTAAAATCTAGTAACTATTGTTTCATCGAAGGTTAGGTGATTCCTCCTCTTTAATACGACAAGTGCTCTCACGGACTTGTGATCCTCGTACCGTTGCGTATATATTGGGAGACCACAATAGGCTTACATCCTTTATCTATAGGAAGCTATGTCTGTCGCCCTATCGATCGCAATGCACTGAACACAGCATTCGGGAAGATTGATTGTCGCACATAAGTGCTTGGTAGTTTCTCTTTAATTTATCACCAAGATGTATTTTGTAGTTTTGTGATTGGTTTGGTAATCCCTCTGTCTAGATTTCCAGAGTAGTCACTTTCATTCCTTTTCGACTCCTTAAAAGAAAAGGTCCATTTGAGCACTTGTCACTTCAGGCTCATTAAAAATCGAAGGGGACTGGAGTCATCCTTAGCTTTTTTCTCGACTATTAAAAATTGAAAAAGTAAAGTTGTGTGAAAGCATCATTAAAATTTATTAAATTCAGAATAACATCCTTGTTCCTTCGTTGATCTTAGGTTGAGATAATGGAGTCCACCAATCAAGGAATCCCTTTTGAGGGGAATCATATTCCATTTTCTTCTAATATTGGTGCTTCGTATATGGGCACATTGTCCCTTCCAGGAATCACAATTGGCTTGCTAGTCTGGCTTTTCTCAACCTCTGTCATTCAAAATACCGTAATTCCTCAACAATCGAATCAGCATCCAGTCAATGTTGAAGTTGACCCTTCACCTTCTTCTTCGTTTGTTTCTCCCTCCCCTTCTTCCTCTTCGGTTGGTGAAAATAGCTATGCTAGTAACCAAGTGGTTGAGAAGAAGAAGAAAGGGAAGGAGAAGAAGAAGAAGAAGCTGATTCAGCAAGGGGGCAACCATGTAGCATCTGGTGAAAATCCGCACACTAAACTTTCCAAACCCAGGTCTCCATGCATAATTTGTAGAGGAGACCATTTTCAACAAGAATGTCCATGCATTCCTCGGATCTTGAGAGAATGGTCCCCTCGTTCACACCAACAGGTGTCATCAACCTCTAGTGATCAGGTTGAAAACACACCATCAACTGGTAATAGTGAAGTTTATGGACAAAAAGGAAATGTCAAAATCCCATGTAGGTTATGTGAAGGGGACCATACCCTTCCCTGTTGTCCTTTTTTGGATGAAGCCAAAAGATTATTTCATAGTTGTCCTGCTTCACCACAGTGACTTCCAACTAGATATAGGAAACTCTCCCCAAGTCCTTTACTAGTTGAAAATCTGACTGACATAACTCAATCGTCATTCAAACACCTATCATTGAAAGTGAATCTTTTGAGTCCGTACCGGACCAAAGTCAATAGGTCGAGATGGAAGTCGATCCAGTTTTACCTTCAGAAGATCATACCCTTCTCGAAGAGAATGAGAACGATACTATTCAAATTCTTTTTATTAGTTCAAAGTCCAATGAACTTGGGGGTAATCTACCCATTCCTTCACAACAGGATGAGAACCCCCCAGTTCCCGCTACTCAAGGGGTTAATTCAACCATTTATTCGGTATCCCCTCCAAGTAGTCTAGTCACTTCCTTTGATTGGAATCGACTAGAAAGATCTTGCGTTCCTTCTAATGTACCATTCTAGATCATAGTACAAGTTTACAAAGTGATCATGTTTGGCACTATCATAGATGAAGGGGCATCAATGAGTATCCTTTCCTCAACTGCTTGGAAAGCACTTGGTTTTCCATCACTTATGCCTGTCACATGGAATCTGTCAGGCTTTAACAAAGGAACCAGTTGACTGTTAGGGATCCTTCCTAAGTTACCGATAAATTTGGGTAGGAAAATCATTCACCTGAACGTGATGGTAGTCCCAAGACCATTAGATTACAATCTACTCTTTGGACATGACTATGTTTACAACATGGAAGTTATTGCTTCAACACTCTTTTGAGTGATGTGTTTCCAGCATGAAGGAAAAATTGTCACTATTGACTAGCTTTCTGTCCCTGGTTCAAGCATAGCTCCAAGTCGATCATCATCCCTAAATGGTCCTTTTGCATCGAAAGTGTCTCTCTAACCGACATTCCATCCACCTAATTACCGTGAGTAGTCTGGTGAATGTAATGAAGCTTGGGGGCATGCACCCTTGTCTGCTTTGGCGGACGAACCCAACTGAAAAGATAAGTTTCCCTGTAGGTTATTTGATTGGTCCAAAAAGCCATTCACTTTTGTTTGTGCTGTGGACAAAGCCAAGGAAGTGTTTTGTCTACGTTGTGGACGAAACCATCCTACCATATGAGTTTCCCTGTAAATTAAGTGATTCGTCTGACACACCATTCACCTTTGTCAATTTGGCAGAAAAAGCCAAGGAAGTGTTTTGTCTAACTGCTGACAAAAACCATCCTGCTTAACCATAGTGATTTCCATATGGTTACTAGAGAATCTCCTTTTCATCATGCCGGGGGCATGCAACTTTTTCTTTCAATTTCATTTTCTAGCTTTTTAGCTTTTCAACTTTTTAGCTTTTAGTTTTTTAGCTTTTTAACTTCTTATGTTAGGTGATTGATCCAACACACCATTCACCTTTGTCTATGATGCAGGTGAAGCAAAGGAAGTGTTTTGTTTTTTCAGACAAAACCATCCTACCTAACCTCAGTAGTTCCTTAGCTTTCTAGTTTTTATAGCTTTTTAGTTTTGTTGTTTCTAGCTTACATAAAAAGAAAACTAAAAACTGAGCATATGTTATCGCATGGTTCAAGCTTGTTAAAAATTAACTTACCACTTGAGCATATGTTATCACATGGTTCAAGCTCATTAAAAAAATAAACCTACCACCGAGCAAAGTTCCCCCATGGTTCAAGCTCGTTAAAAAATGAAACTGCATGTGGTAAATAACCTTTGTGATTGCCATGCTATCAACCTCTTGAGCCTTGGTTGTGTTCCTGCCATCACCTCCATCCTTTTGGCCGATCATACACTTCCACTTGATTGTTTACCCTTTTGAGGAACAACTGCGAAGAGTGGTCCTGTTAGCCAACCTCTTCACATCACCATGTTTTGAGAAGTTCCAAGCTTACCTAGAACCAGTTGCTACCGAAATCACCATTCATTCCTCAAAAAATGAGTCTCCTTTAAACTCTTTTCAGACTCATTAAATATGAAAAGATTGTCGAGCTATTGGCTTTTCCATCCCGCTAAAGTGATTGAAAGTGCCATCCCTCTTGTATATTTCAATATTTTTCGTACCTGATGGATTATCTCATGAAAAAGTTCGAGCGCTTGTCTTTTCATCTCGCTAAAGTCAACAAAAATTCATTGCTTTTGTATATATTTTATCCTTTTTCGGACTTTTGGGATTATGCTACAAAAAATAACTGTTGGAGTTTCCTTTTTGTCCCTTTTCAAACTCTCTAAACATGAAAAGTACCAAGTTGCCTTTGTCATTAAACTTGTTAAAACAATAGTGACAAACTTGTCCACCTAGATAAGAATGAGTTTCACTGTCACTAGGCTCGCTAAAACATAGCGATAGGTTTGCTCGAAGGGAAAATTATAGAACAAGCATATGTTATCCTCCTCAAGCTTGACAAAAATAAATAGGTACTAGTCAGAAATGACTGGGGAAAAAGGGAATAAAACTTGAAGAATTTTATGGTTGTAGGTCTCTCTTGAACATGACACTTTCACTCCATCACCATGATTGAGTCGAGTTGGGTTATTCCATTCACCGGTCATTTCACCATTGGTCTTCCACACCATCCATCTGTTGGGGTTAATGCTACCAATCCATCTCAGTGTCGTCGATATGTTCAAGAGAAGTCATTCAGTTGAGAAACCACCATCCAATTAATGCCTCATTCACTACAATACCTTCACCCTCCATTTTTCATGATCTCCATTCCTGAACCTTGTGTCATCAGATCATTTTCACCTCCAGAAGATCATTTGGTTCATTTCGTATCGTAGAAGTGGGATACATTAAGGCCCTCCTACGATGGGTCACTTCTTGTCGACATCAGCTCATTATCCAAGAAGTTGACTTAGAAACACCCCTTTCAATACTTTGAAGCTTGTGTGCCTCAATGGCAAGTTTCTCACTTCCAGTGATAGGTTAACATCAGTGGCCTTCGACCAAAATATTTTTCGTGGTGTTCAACATCTGATCATATATTCACACCACGTGAATTGTACTATAGTACCTTGGGGGTCATCATCATTATCAGTGATTCCTCTCGCGTCTGTTAACAGCTCACATTATTGGCTAGTAATCAGGCGATGTCTTTCCATGTTCGACTTCAGAACATTTCTTCACATGGATTGACTTGTACATCGGGTGAAGATTGAATGAGTTTTGAAGACCCCAAATCTAGTTTCATCCATCCAAGATGCGATACATTCAAGGATATGAAGACATCAAATGTACACAAAAGCTGCACAGATGGTCATCGGAGCTAGGGATGATGAATCTACATTTGAAGAACCACCAGTCTACATATGTAGACGACTATCTTTTCTATGTACATGAAATGAATTTATAAATGTGAGCATGGGAATGCCCACCTCAACTAGATCATGAAAATTATATTATGATTATGTATTGTATTGTATACAGGTCACCTTCTAGTTTCAAAAACCTCGAATCCTCATGATAAAGCATTTCACCCAACATCAAATATTTATGACTTCATGCTTTAGGGGGCAACTGTTATAGACATATTTGGGCACTGCAACCCCAATCTTATATGTCAATAAACTAGGGCTCTTTAACCTCTAAAAGTGTTCTTTCATAACCTAAAGGATCATGTTCAATTGATTACATCATTCCCCAAAAGTTCCACCTGAAAAACCATCCATAACTGGCCAAAACAGAATCATACTGACTGCTCCACTATTAGGGTGTGATGCATACTAACTCCTACACGAGCCAGGTGAGATGCATACTGATGAGGCCTTCTGTAGGGTGCGATGAGCGAGGATGGACAAATGTCCGAGACATTTTTCTAAGTGGATGCTCAAGGAATCTTCTACAAATTTTTCCTATGACACTTACCTCTCTGAATTCACCCACGGAGGAGTAAGAGATCCAAGAAATCTCCAAGTGGAACTGAAAACAACAAGTGGAATGACACTAATCAAAACCCCAAAGATGACTCACATCCTTGCACACATCTATAGATGGATCCCCCATCTGAGAGATCTAGAGGCTGGAATTTTGTAATTTACAAGGAAGTGCTAATAGTTTGAGGTTGAGAAGGAGCATTGTATTATTGGTGTGATATTACTTTTCATGAGGTGAAGAGGGCTTTGATCCTGGGAGGATGATGCTGGATCAGACAGCTGGATTGTAATTCTCCCTTCTATTTAATAAAGTTCTTTGAGCTTTCTTCCATACAACTGCGCAATTGTGAATATTATTATTTGTGAATGCCATTGTATGTTCATTGCATTTTTGATTCTGCAACGCTTATAATATAATAGATCAAGAGGCTTTGACAATGTTTTTTCACTATGTTTCTACAGGTATTCTCTAAGTGAGATAAGTAGGAAAGGAGTTGCAATCTCTGTCAAAGGGGAGAGAGATCAAGCAAGGAGTCAAGCGGAAGATCCAGGTTGGTTCCTTTGCCTCTCTCTTATCTATGATACATAAAAGAAATCCCAAATTGCTTTGATTTTTTGTTTCTAGGATAGCTGTTGTGGAGTACTAAAGAAGGTATGTTTTTGATGATTATTTCAATGTCTTTTCATTAGAATTACAAACCTTTTTGCATCATGAACTTGGAAAACGATAAAGAATTGTAATAAAACATGTGAGATTAATATGTAAGACAGAAACGCTAACAATTGTCATTTCCTTATGCAGGAAAGGGGAAAAACGAGAAGTTGCCATTCCAAAGGAAAAGACAAGGACGGGTTAACCATTTTCCCTTCGACAAGAGGCCGTATGAAAAAAATATCAAAGCGAATTAACCTGGGAAAGGAAGTGGAGATATCAACTCGGCGCAGGAAAGAAAAGAAATGACTGAGGACTAACGGTTCGACGAATCCCTCAGGATCCTTGATCCTGAGGGATTGTTGTTTTATCTATTTTTGCACTTAGATATCTCCGTCGTCACCCTTATAAAAGGGGCAACACTGTTAGCTTGAGGGAGAGAGTTATATATTGTTATGTTTTTATGTAATTTTCTTTAAGATCAAAACTTTGATCATCGAGTCTTGTTAAGAACTACTCTACTGTAATTTTACTTGATGCATTGATACAAACTTGGTTACTATTTCATCTTTGATTCTGGAATACTTCAAGCGGTGTACCCCTAGAGGCTAAGGGTCAGGCCTTGGAGGAAACTTGCTCTTGTACCATCACATTTGGTTTATGCGTGGTTTGCATATTGACGTTATTTGGTAATCTGATGTGTTTTGTAAGTTTACGTCACATGCTCTGTTATATTTAATTTATAAAGGTTTCTAAAGACAGAATTGTTGTATTGACTCTGCATCATATTGCTGTTATTTTTGTTGATATAATACTGCTAGTCTTTACAAAATACCATTGTTGTTCCATTACAGAGCCTTTGTGTTGTGCACTTGTTCATTAACATTACATAATTCATCTTGGAAGTTATGATCTTTGCGATTGTTGGATTTATGAATAATGCTATTCTATCTTGAAATGCATTCATGGTCTTTCTAACTGAGGTGATAACTGGATCAGATTACTATGTAAGTGTGCTGTGTGTATATATGATTTTCAAGCGATGTTCCATAATTTATCAGTAATTAGTGATGTTCCATTTGTGTGTGTTATTCAATCCACCCTTAAGAGCGAAGGATTGCCATTTGATTCCTGTAGATTACGATTAATGCATTTGATCTGATAGACTAAGGCGTTACTATTTGTTAGACTTAGTTGTTGTTCTATTTCTTAATTGTTGTTCCATTTCCAATTTGCTATTCCATTTCAGGTTTGTTGTTCCATTTTAGGTTTGTTGTTCGATTTCAGGTTTGTTGTTCCATTTCAGATTTGCTATTCGATTTCTTAATTGTTGTTCCATTTCTTATATGTCGTTCCATTTCTTGTTATTGGTGTGAAGAACGATCTCAGGCTGTAGTGAGCATTGACATCTACTGTCCGACTCCCAAATCCACGATTGGTTCTCTGATTTCCTTTTCCATCAGTTTCCAAACCCTTCACTGATAAATTGCTTAGTTTTCTGCATGTGTGATTTAATCTTTTGAAGTAGTTAAGCTGTGAACAAACATCCATTTACTTTTGCATTTTAAAACACTGTGCTACTAGCATTACTCTAGAAAATGATAGCCTCAGACTGTGACACTCTTTGAAATAACAAAACATTCCCGGATTGACATATTAATGTGAGGTAACTAGAGGTGAAAGAGACCCTTTTTATAGATCCACATTTTGGCGTTGTTTCCGGGGAAAGAGTGTAGCCATTTGTTCTTTTTTTCGGAGTAGTGTACGAACCTGCTAGGGAAGAATTGGGTTTTGAAAACGGAAGGTAAGAACCTACATGTGGAGCATGTAAAATCCCTGCTCCTCTACCCGCTTTCCTACAGATTTGCTGTTGTTTTGTTTGAGTAGAATTTAGTAGTTAATTTGAGTGCATGACTAAGTAGAAAAGGCCAGAAAAAAATTCCAAACCTCTACCCAAGCCGTAAAAAGCTAAGGGGTCGGTGACCCTTGGCCGACCAACCTTCATAGACGAAATATACAAAAAAGCATAATCTCAACCCTTAGTAGGACCCAGGAAAGTCATTTCTAAACAGTCTACTAGTTCCCTTCAGGCCACAGGATCACCATCTATAGCCTTTGCTGAGGTGCATAGTCAAACTGAAGAGCAGGACTTTCAAGAAATTGAAAACTCTACTCCAGAACTATTGCAGGAAGGGAATTTCAGTAATCTTTGTGAAGGAGGAGGAAAGATAGGGGAAACCGAGGAACTGAGATCCCCTCTTGAGACAACTCAGCCATTGAACAGCCCAGACAAGGGAAGTGCTGCAAAAATCATCTTTGAAGAAACTCGATCTCCTCAGACATTAGGCACTCTCATTATCCCAGATAGAGGAAGTGATATTAAAACTATTCCTGTTAAAGCCATTCCCTCTCAACCTAGGAATACCCTCCTAGATATCCTATAAGGTTATTGGCATATATTCGACCCAATGGCTCAAAACCAGCCAAAAACTCAAACATCTACATTACAATACCCCATAGTGGATTCTGCAACAAATGCGCCTATGAAAGCAATCCCTCTTCAACATATCCCTACATTCCACAGTCTTACATCAGAAGACTCGGATGCATTTTTATTTGAATTTGATGTACTGCGTAGGGGATATGATTACACCCCCAACCCCCAGAAACTAAAACTATTTCCTTCTACACTAAAAGGGGCTGCTTTAAGATGGTTTATGGGATTATGTGGCGGGGTTATAAATAACTGGGATCAAATGAAAGAATCTTTTCTAAAGAAATATCAAGACTATTGCAGGTCTAGAGAACTGAAGGACGAAATATTCTGGATGATAGCTAGACCAAACGAAACATTAGAGGAGTATGTGGAACGTTTCCAATATAATCTACAAATATCTCCTTATGCATCACTGCCTTTACCTGATAATGTGTTGAAAATATCATTAATAAGGGGCATGAAGGAACAATGGATCGAAACATTAAACATTATGGGAAAAGGAGATATTTATCAAGAAAGTTTTGCTGACATTATTGATTTATTTATCAGGAGCTCGAGAGCCAGCACAAGAGTAAAATCGACAGAACATGATCGGTTTGTAAGAGATAATAAAATTTCGACAGAAGGAGTAATGCGTGTAGAAATTGGAAATTTATTGGAAAATTTTAAAACTGATATACTAGGGACACTAACTACACAACTTGATATTATGCAGGCCAAACAGAGGAAAATGGAGGCAGAACAAAATTTGGCAAATCTTTGTCCCAAATGCAGGAAGAAGCATAGCCATAAGGAGTGTCCACTGGATGCAGTCCAAACATGCACCATCTGCACAAAAGACCATCTTACGGAGAGCTGTCCCTCACTTCCTGGATTGAAAGTTGTATATAAGGAAGCATAAGAAGAGCCAGAATCAGTGTATTTTCTCAACCAGCATCATCAGTGGCAGTCACGACAATCTGGTACGTTTCCAGACCCAACTTCTTCTTTTCAGCCTCCGCAGTATAATGCTCAACAGTATAATATGTGGCAAAGTCAATTGCAACCCCCATTTCCAAACTGGTCACCACAGTCATTTCCTTCCTCAAATTCGTGGCTGAATCATGGAAGCCAATATGGTTGGACGAATATTCCTTATACCCCACCATATTGGCAAAACAACCCATACCCACCATAATGGACTCCCCCTACTTCACAAAGTTCATCCTGGCAGACAAACTGGCAGACACCAATGCATCAGCCAATAGGAACCATTCCTCTCCCTCAACCTACATTGCCAGCCTTACAACAAAATCCCCAATCTAATCTGAGACCGCAACTCCCAGCCCAACCCAACCCCAATCCAAATAACAGACTAGTCCAATCTCTCCAAATCATAGAAACACCAGAAGTAGGAGCCAATCTGAGGGAGTGTAATGATCTTCAGTTAAGATCTGGGCATATTATTGAAACCGAGGGAGATAAGACAGTTCAGGTTGAAAGTCAGTTACCCAGAGAACATCTGTCACAACAAGAGGATGTGAATAAACAAGGAACTCATAATCAAGCAACCACACCCTCTCCCCCGTTGCCATAACGATTAGTCATACCTCGACCAATACAATATCCTGATTTTGACATTCTGGGAGAATTACAAAATTTGTACGTAAAAATTCCATTCCTCCAATCCATTCAAGACATCCCGATATACGCAAAAACTATCAAAGAATTGTGCATAAAGAAACCAAGGAGGAATATAACAAATAATCCAAGAGTCCAAGTAGTCAGCACTCTATCTGACTTATTATCAGGAAAAGAAACACCCATTAAATACGAAGACCCAGGAAACCCAATAGTAACTGTCAAAATTTATGGTCAGACCCTGTCCAATGCCTTAGTTGATCTATGAGTTGCAATCAATATCTTAACAACCACTACTTGCCAAACGCTAGGCATTACATCTATAGAGCCCACCTCTACCTTGCTAGAATTGGCTGACCGATCTATGGTTAGGCTAGAGGGCACACTACATGATGTCATGGTCTCTGTTGACTCCTGGGAATATCCAACCCATTTTCTGATAATAAATCCCAAAACCCGACTTGATGGAAATCCATTGATTTTAGGTAGACCTTGGCTCGCCACTGTCGATGCCTATATTGGCTTTCGGCAAGGAAATATGATCATAACTAGAGGAACATATATCAAGAACTTAGTTCTATATCCTCCAGCATAGCCAAGTGTCACGATAGTCAAAACTAATAGGTACCCTATATCATACCTTATTGATAACATTATATCTCCATTAACTATACAAGAGGCACTTGATTTCAAAGACTAAACAGAAGACGATGCCATTAATAATTTCATTAGTCAAACTGAACTCACATCCCACACACAATGTCATATGATAAAAGCATCATTTAATAATGAATTAGAAGAAGATCCTTTGAAAGATACACATGATCATACAATAGATGTCACTTCTGTTGTAAATAGTAAAATTGTGGAAATTGAACCGGGAGAAACCTTAAACATCAATGCCAACCTCACATTCGAACAAGAAATGAAGCTCATCCATGTGTTAAGGAAATATAAAGAAGCATTTGCATGGGACTACCCTGATATGAAAGGAATTGACCCCCAGTTATGTACATACCACATTTAAATAGAAAAATATGCAAGACCTGTTCGACGGCCTCAAAGGAGACTAAATCCTCATCTAAAAGATATGGTAAAAGCTGAACTTCAAAAACTTTTAGATGTCAATTTTATCTACCCTATCTCTAATAGTAAATGGGTCTCTCCACTTGTGGTGGTACCAAAAAAGAATGGGAAATGGAGAATTTGTGTGGACTACATAGAACTAAATAAAGCAATACAAAAAGACCACTTCCCTCTCCCATTCATCGACCAAGTATTAGACACTTTGGCAGGAAAGAAATTCTTTTCTTTACTGAATGGCTTCAGTGGATACAATCAGATTCAGATTGCCCTTGAAGACTAAGACAAAACTACTTTTACTTGTCCTTAGGGAACATTTACCTACCGAGTTTTACCTTTTGGCTTATGCAATGCTCCTGCCACATTTCAAAGGGATATCCTTAGCATTTTTGCAGACTTAATAAATGAAGGACTTGAAGTATATATGGATGAATTTACACCATACGGAGATGATTTCGATCCAACACTGGATACACTAGAAAAAGTCCTACAACGCTGCATTGCTACCAGGCTTTGTTTAAGCCATGAAAAATGTTATATGATGATGACGGAAGGACTTATCCTAGGACACTATATTTCAGTAGCTGGAATTTAGGTAGACCCAGCCAAAATCCAAATACTTTTTCTTATTCCCACTCCTACTACTCAAACAGAGGTACGCAGTTTTCTTGGATTTTCTGGTTATTACAGGAGGTTTATAGAACATTATTCGCATATTGTTGCACCTTTGTATGCACTAACTGGTAACGTTGATTTTCTTTGGATAGAAAAATTTGAACGTGCTTTCAAGGATATGAAGAAGCTCATATCCACAGCCCCAGTCCTTCGAGGACCAAATTGGGATTTTCCATTCCAGATATCATCGGATGCCTCAAATACAGCCATTGGAGCGGTCCTTGGGCAGGAAGAGGATAGAAAACCATATGCAATTTATTACATCAGCAAAAATTTATCCCCTACTGAATTAAACTACACTATTACTGAAAATGAATTTCTAGCTGTAATACATGCTATCAATAAGTTCAGACATTACATTACTAGATATCCTGTTATATTGTACACAGATCATTCTACCATAAAATATTTAGCAAACAGACTTATCACAAATGGCAGAATAACTAGATGGCTGATTTTATTGTAGGAATTTGATATTACAATCAAGGATTGACCTCGAAAAGAAAATCTTGTAGTTGATTTTCTCTTAAGAATGCCAAAGCCAATTGATGCAGCAACAGTTGAAGATCAATTTCTGGACGAGCATCTGTTTGTTGTGGTTGTTCAAACACCCTGGTATGCTGATGTTTCCAATTACTTAGCAGTAGGTAAACTACCAAAGCATCTAACCCCTAATGAGCATAAACAAATTGTTCAGCAGAGTACTCGATTTTCTTGGATTGGGGGCTATTTGTTCCACACAGGGGCAGACATGCATATCAGGAGATGCGTTCGAGAAGATGAAATCTTTGACATTTTGAAAGCCTGCCATGATGGACCATGTGGTGGACATTTCGCCGATCGTAGAACTAGACATAAAGTGCTACAAACAGGGTATTATTGGCCCATGATTTTCAAAGATGCAAAGAAATTCGTCCAAGCCTGTGACAGTTTCCAGAGAGCATGACACCCTGGTTAGTCTGATGAGATGCCTCTAAAACCACAGCTAGTCATCGAACCATTCGAGCGATGGGCTCTTGACTTCGTTGGACCAATTAACCCATCATCAAACCAGAAAACATATATTTTGGTGGCAACAGAATATGTCACCAAATGGGTTGAAGTAGAGGCATTGCCAAGAGCTACAGAGGACTCTGTCATACAGTTCTTGTTCCATCTATTTGTACGTTATGGCCTTCCAAGAGAGATAATTATAGACGGTGGACCACAGTTTGCTGGGAACAGAATAGCTGCAACACTCAACAACTATCATGTCCAGCATAAAATCACTACTCCATACCACCCACAGGCAAATGGGCAGGTAGAAAGCAGCAATAAAATAATATAAGCAATCCTAACGAAAACCATTGCGTCACATAGACGTGATTGGGCTACCAGACTACCTGAAGCACTGTGGGCTTACAGAACAACATGGAGAAGTACCACTGGTTACTCACCTTATCAATTAGTGTTTGGAAAACAAACCATTTTCCCCATAGAATTCGAAATCCAAGCATTACGGACAGCACAGGAAGTTGGCTTAGATCTAACTGAGGCACAGATTAATCAATTACAGTAGATCAATGAGCTAGATGAAATTAGGCTCTCTGCACTTCAAACAACTGCTCTGATCTAGTAGCAGTGAGCTAAATGGCATGATGCTCTCATAAAAAATAAAGTCTTCCACGAATGAGATTGGGCTCTTTTGTACGACTCCAGGTTTCAGGACTTCCCCGAGAAACTCCAAACTCGTTGGTTGGGACAATATGAAATCCAAAAGGTACATGACAATGGTACCCTTACTCTAATCACTATTGACAGTTCTGGATATGCCTTCAAGGGAAATGGCCACCGAGTTCATCTCTATCGCAAACCACTCACTCGGGAGTCCTTCTACCAGTAGCTACGCCGAGACTCTGATATGGAGAATTTTGGGGAGGAAGAGAAATCTTCCTCACCTATCATTCATTAAGAAATTTATTTCTTTTTACAATTTGTACATAATTTATTTTCTTGAATCATTTTTGTATATATTTTTGAATCAACGTTTTGCTGTTACTATTTTTGTTGTTCCTTTTCTTCAAAAGAACAACATTTTCTTCTGGTTGTTCCTTTTTCAAAAGAACAACCCCCTTTGAATCAGCCATCATTTTGCTGTAATTTTGTTCTTTTTCTTTATTTCTATGTTATGTTGTTCCTTTTCCAAAGGAACAACATTTTTTATTTCGACTGTTCCTTTTCCAAAGGAACGACATTTGTGTGTTTTTGTTGTTCCTTTTCCAAAGGAACAACATTTTTTTATTTCGGCTGTTCCTTTTCCAAAGGAACGACATTTGTGTGTTTCTGCTATTGCTTTTCCAAATGAACGGCATTTGTGTGTTTTTGTTGTTCATTTTCCAAAGGAATAGCATTTTCGATCTTTGTTGTTCCTTTTCCAAAGGAACGGCATTTGTGTGTTTTTGTTGTTCATTTTCCAAAGGAACAACATTTTCGATTTTTGTTGTTCCTTTTCCAAAGGAACGGAATTTGTGTGTTTTTCTGTTCTTTTTCCAAAGGAACAACATTTTCGATCTTTGTTGTTCATTTTTCAAAGGAACAGCATCTGTGTGTTTTTGCTGTTCCTTTTCTAAAGGAACAGCATTTTCGATTTCTGCTGTTTCTTTTCCAAAGGAACGACAGTTGCTTGTTTTGTTGTTCATTTTCCAAAGGAACAACGTTTTTTATTTCTGTTGTTCCTTTTCCAAAAGGAACGACATTTCTGTGTGTTTTGTTGTTCCTTTTCCAAAGGAACAACATTTTCGATTTCTACTCTTCCTTTTCCAAAGGAACAGCATTGGTGTGTTTTGTTGTTCCTTTTCCAAAGGAACAACGTTTTCAATTTCTGTTGTTCCTTTTCAAAAGGAACAACACCTGTGTGTTCTGTTGTTCCTTTTCCAAAGGAATGGCATCTGTGTGTTCTGCTGTTCCTTTTCCAAAGGAACAACATTTTCCATCTTTACTGTTCATTTTTCAAAGGAACGACATTTGCGTTTTCTACTATTCCTTGTCCAAAGGAACAGCATTTGTGGTCTTTTTTTGTTCTTTTTCTCAAAAGGAACACCACTTGCATGCTTTTTCTCTCCCTTTGAAACAACTTATTCCTTTTGTTGTTCTAAATTTAGGATGTTTATTGTTCCTGTTCTTTCAAGTCTTTTAAAATACAGCTATGCACTTATGCAATGGAAACAAAATCACAACATACTGAAATCAGTCAATCATAAATCGCTATCTTTCTATGAAATTGATCTGAATTGGTAAGAGAAAAGAAGGAAGGACACGCTTATTCATCATCTTTTGCTGCCATTGTTCTACTAATTCGGCTATGATTGGTTATCTTTATCATGTTGGTTCCTTTTAATCCTCTTTGATTATTATTCAGGAATAAGAGCAAAGGGTTTATATCTTCCTATTTAAATGTTAAGACTTCTTCCACCATTCCTACTCTTAAGGAGTGTTGAACCACCCTTTGTGTATAGATAGGGAAAGTAATTTATGAAAAAGAAAGGAAAAGGAGTAAATATGACTTATAAGTTGTCAAATGCAGGATAGGGGGTCTCATCAAGAGCCAACCTACCATTATCATGAGGATGAAAGCGAAGTGGCATTCCCACTATGCCCACCACACCAGGGATATGGTCCAAAAGGTATATCAAATAAAAAACCCTTGGAACAGGAGGTCTCATCACGAGCAGGCCTGTCCACTTTTCACTCCTTCCTTGTGAATGGCATTATGGCTAACTAGTCACTAAGCCAGCATAATGGCCTACATTTTGACATTACACAACATTTTCTAAACATATACAAAGGATCATGGTTCCATGGGTGAAATAAACAACTCTGCCAAGGTTATGGACACCTGTCAGCAGCAGGGCACTGTTAATGGTATTGAAGTCACATTATTTACACCAATAGGTAAGTTATTGGCACCCTTCTGTTTCTTATGCCTTAGTAATCAATTATATATTATTTCCTAAACCATACAACGCATGAATATATATTATCACCAATCATGATAGAACAATTGACAATGACCGCATGAGACTCTCTATTTACAGCAAATGTCTTATCCCCAACCTAGCATCATATCACCGCAGTCTCTTACGTATTAAGTGACGCAACTCTATGCATCGATTTCAGTAATTTGCTACTTTTGTAAACATGGCATATTGCATACATTGTTCCTTAAGGACTCTGTTTCAGAGCGGGTGTTGCTCCTTTATTTGACATATGGGACAACCTATCACATTACGGGGGGGGAGGTTAACCTCCTCATTCCCTGGATTACGTGTCAGCTCACTATTCGGGAAGTTGTGTACTAGGGTATAGCACGGCTCAACGGTATACTATTTTTTTGTTTTTTCTGCATGACTTGCTGTTCATAAGCCATTTCCATTTTATACACTGCAGCATTAGATTTTGAACGTTTCTTGCGTCTGTCAGCCTCTCTGTGTTTCAACAGCATGAACAACTGTCGTTCCATTAAGAGTTTATAGCGAAACCATGGGAGGAAGATCGATTCAGAGAGAACCGCAAGTGTTAACAATCTCTGCCGCTACTCGAGAAATCCTGGTAAGAGCAGGGTGGCTGACTTATCTCAACCACTTGCAAGAATCTAACGAGACTGTGGCAATTGAATTCTTGTAGAACTTGCAAGAGGATCACTCCACAGTGAGGGGGAGACACATAGCAGTCACCGATGACATAATCGCAGAAGTCTCAGGACTGCCAGCCGCTGGACCTATATGGACGTTAAAGAAGGAGAGATTTCAAAAGATCATAGAAATCTTCCAGGACGAAGGCCAGAGCCTCACAATTAGAGGAAAGGGGGTTCTACCAGCAGCACTAGGAGAGTTGTGGGCGGAATTGGCAAAGACCATTCAAAGCTACATCACCTGTGAAAGCAGAAAAGACATGGTAAGACCACGACATCTTAAACTCTTAGTTGTACTAAAGCAAAAATGCTCTGTAAATTTACCTGCATTTTTGAATTCATTACTACATGACATTGCACGAAGCATAAAAAAGGCACAACATGTAAATTCAGTTGTTAGTCATCATGGGTTGATTCGGTTAATAGTCAGCCATAGCCTCACCCAATAGCAGAGCAGCTGGGAAGAGCAAATTTCCATGATAAATGGGAGATTGACCACACCATCCCCAAAACGTAAACATGCCACCAGTACACTCGAGCATCCAGGAAAACGTAAACATGCCACTAGTACACCCGAGCGTCCAGAAAAATGCAGGAAATCGGCAAATCGTAAACATACCACCGGTACACCCGAGCGGCTAGAAAAACGCAGGAAATCAGTCCGGCTACGAGGGAGGCTGGAGAAGCCCCAAGAAAGTACCAGCCAGCCTTAGAAATAGAAGATGAGCAACCCCCACGGCCAGAAGGGGAGGACGATGAGAAAGGAGTGCAATAAGAAGAAAAAGAAGAAGAGGCCGAGCAATCTGAAGAGGAAGAAGAAAACGAAGAAGAAGCCGAGAAATCTGAAAAAGAAGGAGACAAAGAAGAAGAATCTGAGCAATCCAAGCAGGAGGAGGAAACGGAATAGCAAGAAGGTAGCCCATTGCAGGACCCATTGCGAGAAGATGAACTGGCCAAAGTTTTGGCCAATATGGGCGAATATGGCCAACCTTCCAGTCCATCAGACCTCCATGCCAAAGAGAAATCCCGGGAGGAAAATGCACCTGAAGAATAACATGCAAAGGAGGCAGAAGAAGAGAATCTGCCTGTTCATGATGAAAAGATGACAGGAGATGCTGAACAGGAACAATTTGTTCCTAACCATAAGACACCAAAAGAAATTCCAGAGGAAACAGGGGCAAAAAAAGAGGTCGCCCAAGAAATAACAGAACCAGTTAGGGTTCTTGCCCCGGAACAGCCAGAGAAAAACAGTGAAGAAACACCCCAGAAATAAAATTAGGGAATTAGTCACAGTCCAAGCCGCAATGAACAGCCTGCTATTCCTTTTAAGGAAATTGCAGAAATTAGGTAATTGCGAAAGGAACAACAGAGATTACTGAACATAATAGTCCAGCTCCACCAACAGATTAAGATTCTAAAAGCAAGGCAACGAGTAAAAAGGACTTCGGGAAGGAAAAATGTGACCACTCCAGCAAAACCCCTCAAGGCAAAGGGTCGGAGGACTAGAATCCATCCTGCTGTTCAAAACCCTGTCGAAAGCCAGGCTGCTGTTCCAAATGATGCTGAGAAACATATTGTTGTTATAATTAAAAAGGAACAGCAATGGACTGATATCCACGTTAAGATAGAAATGGATGAGATGTTGAACCGTGATAAGGAAATTCAGATGGAGGCACCACTTTCGGGAGTGATAAGTGTTATGAACTCAAAGCAACGCAATAGGAAAGTTCAGGTAAAACTCTCGGCCTCCACTGCCGCATGGAAAAGAGATCCAAAAATGGTAACCCTACAAAAGGGTTTGAAGCAAGCTCAGCAAGAATCAGAAAATCTTAGAGAGCAAACGGTCCCTCGAGAAAAGTATGAAGAGCTACAGCAGCAGCTTAGGAACGTCCATCTATTCGAAAGCCAGGCCTTTGAAGGGTGGTGAAGGGAACAAGAGAAAGTCACGAAGGTAACTCGTAGGTTAGATACAGTTATCAAGAAGATGGATACCTTATGTTCTTTATACAATGACGTCCTAGCATGTAGAGCTCCTGCTAAGAATTATGCCTTGCTTTAAATGGAAAGATATTTTCAATTAAAAATAAAGGCTATTAAAGCAGGTGCTCCCATACAAATTAACACCATCAATGATTTTATAAACTGTTGTAAGCACTACGGGGTAAAAGTTCAAAGACTACTATGTGAGTTTTATTTACATAACCTTGTATTAGAACAGGAGACCGAGCTAAACCCTGTCCCTTTTGTTGGGGATATCCAATTACAGGCATTTATTTCATTTGGGGTTAATCAAATTAAATGGCTCAAAGCCTATAATGCTTTCCAAAAACAAGAAAACGAATTAGATTTATGGATAATAGCTGAGCCTAGGGATACAGTACAGTTATGGAGAAAACATAGAAACCTCATGAAGACTCCAGGTGTAATTGAAGCATTAGGACCCATGCATGAGGCAATCATTCGGCAGGGATTAGAATACTTTTTCTCTATCAAATACCCTGCCATTGATGCATCTAAATTTTGGTATCAAATCTCTAATCCGAATATCCAGCTCAGGGAACCATTTAAGTATGAGAATTTTAAATTAGCTACCAACCGCTTGCACCTCTATGGCGAAATCGTTTTGAGGGCAGGGCCATCCTGGTTAGGATATAGGTTCCGGAGTCTAATTATTTGGCACCCTGCACCTGGATACCAAGCCCTGTATGAGATGTCTGAGGGTCAAACAGGCCATTTCTTTGAATACCTAGTTACGCATCATGGTTGTAGGCCTTCACATGAGATTCCATCTCCAGCCTACTCACTCACTGTCTTACACGTCAACTACAATGTTTTCATGAGGGCATGAAAAAGGGTAAGCAGGGGGGTGTGTGGAGTACTAAAGAAGGTATGTTTTTTATGATTATTTCAGCATCTTTTCATTAGAACTTACAAACCTTTTTGCATCATGAACTCGGAAAACGATAAAGAATTGTAATAAAACATGTGAGATTAATATGCAAGATGAAAATGCTGACAATTGTCATTTCCTTATGCAGGAAGGAGGAAAAACGAGAAGTTGCCATTCCAAAGGAAAGGACAAGGATGGGTTAACCGTTGTCCCTTTGACGGGAGACCATATGTAAACAAGGCAAAGCAAATCAAAGCGAATCAGCCCAGGAAAGGAAGTGGAGATATCATCTCGGCGCAGGAAAGAAAAGAAATGATTGAGGACTAACGGTTCGCTGTTTTATCTATTTCTGCACTTAGATATCTCTGTCGTCACCCTTATAGAAGGGACAACACTGTTAGCTCAGGGGAGGAGAGTTAGATGTTGTTATGCTTTTATGTAATTTCTTTTAAGATCGAAACTTTGATCATTGAGTCTCGCTAAGAACTGCTCTACTGTAATTTTACTTGATGCATTAATACAAACTTGGTTACTATTTCATCTTTGAGTCTAGAATAACTTCAAGCGGTGTACCCCTAGAGGCTAAGGGCCCGACCCTAGAGGACACTTGCTCTTATACCATTACGCTTGGTTTTTCCGTGGTTTGCTTATCAGTGTTATTTGGTAATCTGATGTGTTTTATAAATTTACATCACATGCTCTGTTATGTTTAATTTATTAAGGTTTTTAAAGACATAACTATTGTATTGACTCTGCATCATATTACTGTTCTTTTGGGTGTTGATATAATACTGCTAGTCTTTACAGAATACTGTTGTTGTTCCATTACAAAGCCTTTGTGTTGTGCACTTGTTCATTAACATTACGAAATTCATATTGGAAGTTATGTTCCTTGCAATTGTTTGTAAGGACTCTGGAAATCTCATATCTCCACAATGGTATGATATTGTCCACTTTGGGCCTAAGCCCTCATGAATTTGCTTTTGGACTTTCCGCAAAAGGCCTCATACCAATGGAGATATTTGTCCATCCTTATATACCCATGATCCTCCCCACTTCTAGTCAATGTGGATTTTGGTCAGTATACCAACATCCTCCCTCGAACCAATGTACCTTGAGCCTGTCCTCAAACATTATCATACCGTCCCTCTCTTACCACCAGGGTTCTCGCTCGAATGCGTTGTAGGCACACGCCTACATGGAACACCGCCTACCTCGAGAGGCTTGCTTTTTCCCAGGTCAACTCCTCTTCACTGTGTTGGGACCAGGACACGTCCATGAAGAATCCGGAGCACACCGCCTGTCTAACTGAGCTCATCCACGGATCCCATCGTGATATTACTGGGGCCCACCACCTTCGTTCGACATTACGAGGATTCATCCACTTGGCTAACTTTGGGGCATGGCTCTGATACCACTTGTAAGGACTCTGGAAATCTCATATCTCCACAATGGTATGATATTGTCCACTTTGGGCCTAAGCCCTCATGAATTTGCTTTTGGACTTTCCCCAAAAGGCCTCATACCAATGGAGATATTTGTCCATCCTTATATACCCATGATCCTCCCCACTTCTAGTCAATGTGGGACTTTGGTCGCCCAATATTGTTGGATTTATGAACAATGTTGTTCTATTTTGAAATGTAGTCGTGTTCTTTCTAACTGAGGTGATAACTGGATCAGACTACTATCTAAGTGTGTTGTGTGTATATATGGTTTTCAAGCACTACTCCATAATTTATCAGTAATCAGTGTTGTTCCATTTGTGTGTGTTATTCAATCCGCCCTTAAGAGCGAAGGATTGCCATTCGATTCCTGTAGATTACGATTAATGCATTTGATCTGATAGAATAAGACATTACTATTTGTTAGACTTAGTTGTTGCTCTATTTCTTAACTGCTATTCCATTTCAGATTTGCTGTTCAATTTCTTAATTGATGTTTCATTCCTTATCTGTTGTTCCATTTCTTGTTATTTTTGTGAAGAACGATCTCAGGCTGTAGTGAGCATTGACATCTACTGTCCGGCTCCTAGATCCACGATCTGTTCTCTAATTTCCTTTTCCATCAGTTTCCAAACGGATGGGTTATTGCTACCGAACTCTTGACTGATAAATTGCTTAGTTTTCTGAATGTATGATTTAATCTTTTGAACTAGTTAAGCTGTAAACAAGCATCCATTTACTCTTGTATTTTCAAACACTATGCTAGTAGCATTACTCTGGAAAATGATAGCCTCAGACTGAGACACTCTTTGAAATAAAAAAACATTCCCGGATTGACATATTAATGTGAGGTAATTAGAGGTGAAAGAGACCCTTTTTATAGCTCCACAACTGCTGCTTAAATGTTGGTGAAACTACTGCTGGAATGCCAATGGAAAGAATTTGCCCGAGCAGGCACTCGAAGTCCCCCGGGGCTAAGGGTGAGATATCTGAACGAAGACACTCAATGCACTAAACAGTGTTGCAGACTACCTAAACATCCAGCGTGCTCTAAGTCAAAATGACTATCACAAATGCTCATAACCGGAATGATCAAAATGACGGCGCTCCTCTGTCTTTTATAGCCTTTGCCTCTCTCAATCCCAAGGTTCACCTCCTCCTGTGTGATTCTCCTCTTGCCATTTGTTTCTACCCTCCTGCGCAGTCCCTCCATGTGTCTGCATGGGCTCCATGTCTGCATCCCCCTTTGGCACCCTTGGCTCCCCTTTAAGTCACAACGTTGTGCTACTAGGAAGTGACTTTTTATTCTAAAAGTGATTTATGTCCCCCTTCCTAACTTTTTTTATTTACAAATAAATATAGAAGGAAAAAATTGAATAAAATCAAATATTCCAACTAGCCATGGCTAATTAGGAATATTACACTTGGCCAACCGAGCTAGGAGAAATTTTGATTTTCCCAAGGTCACTTCAAAAGTGCATCAATTCTCTTGAGGCAACTGTATTTTTGACATTTCTCTAAAACCATGACACCTGTGTAAAAATTGAAGGATTTTTTTCTTCCTTGGCCTATTGTGGACAAAAGCCTCTCTCAGTTTTCCAAAATTCATCTTTTCTTACTCAGAAACATCATTGGAGTAAAACCTATCCCGATGTGCGGAACAGGGGATTTGTCAAAATGAAGTGAAATGAAGGGGATAAGGGGCTTCTAAATTCTTGAGAAAATTTTGGGAAGTAGGGAGGGATGTTAAGATGTAGGGGAAAGTGGAATTTCAAATATTTAGTGAGCGGAAGCGGTCCAAAAGGAAAAAACACAGGCCTAGCCTAGAAAATTGTCAAATTGTAGCAAGAAAATAGGGTTTGTGCGAAAATGAGGAATTTGAGGGATATCAATGATGGGAAGTGTCTAATAAGGTACATTAAGGATAATGGAAGGTGTATGAACATTAGGATACAAGCTTTGCTGATGATTTGACCATCCAAGAGAAATTACCTTCAAAACCCTAGGAGAGGGAAATGAACCTTGCCTAGGCACAACTGAAGCATGAACTAGATGTAAAATGACCCATTGGAACATGACATGATGATGAAAACCCTCTGAATGATTGTACGCTGAGCTGAATGGTGACATGGACCGACATTTGGACAACTTTGAAAGGAGTGAAAACAAACCCTAGACCTAATACCTAGTGACCAAATGTTTCTTGAAGACTCACTGAAATGACAAAATTTGACCTTGACACCTTAAAATCACTTTGTAAGAGCATGTTTGTTCACTAGAGGAAGGTTTCAAAGACTGACATAACACACGCGAAGCTCTAGATTAACGGTAACCGTACATTTGGCCATCCTTCTCTATTATTCATTGAGATACTAGGTTTCATCTCCAATGATCGGTGCTTATCAGACAAGGTACTTTCCCTCTGTTTTTTGATTGATATATTTAGAGTATTTTTTAACCTGAGTGCTATCATTTTTGATACTTTAAAGAATATCACATTAAAATTTATTTGATAAAACTTAACAGTCACCGTGGCTACATCCAGCCCTCATTGTCACTCCAGACGATTGTTAGGACTTCCTCCACTCATTATGGAAGATCCACTGAGTTCTACTAACTCGAATTCCTCATCTTTGAGGAATGAGTCTCTTAAATTTCACACAGGATCTGTGTGGATGACCGACAATTCAAGTTTGCTAGAGGATTTCTTCACAGAAGGATTTCTTCCTCACTTTAACACTCCGCTCACAAATCCGTCGGACCCTCATGGTTCCCATGGTACCTGTACTTCTTCTTCAGTAGGTGGAACTTTCCCATCTATCTAGTCGAAAACTCATGGGTTGTGGAATTTTAGAGACATTGTTGGTCCTCTACCACTTCCCCAGTCGATAGTCATCACAGCACCGATAATGTGGAATCCCTCTATCCCGTTTGTCCCAGGTACAACAACTCACATAACACCCTCTATAAGTGGAACCCAGCAAATGCCAAGTTCCACTCCTATGGTGCCACAATACATACCCTCGACAAGTGCCACATACAGTGCTCCATATAACACTCAATGCGGCACTATGGGCGTGGTTCCTGTTTACCAACAATATGGTTAGCTGCCAATGTACAGTTCCAATATACACATGGTTCCCAATATGCACATGCCGGTAGGGAATGTCACATTTTCCCCTCCATTCTCAGGCATGCATGGAAAGTCGCTATTGACATGAGTGTTCCCTCTATCAATCAAAGCCAAATGGTTAGTTCTGTGTCAGTCAAGAATCCACAAGGGGTTCCCAACCAATCCATGGGGGAACCCTACTCACAGACTCAAATGAGTCAAGGGGGCACCGCTTATACTGGGGGCAATTTCATACCCCAGTATCAAAATCCTCATGGAAATCCACTCTGCAACACCATACCACAAAGCAACTGCTACACCATGCAACCCATGTACACTATGGGGAACCAAATGATGGGAGGAGCACAGAGCTCCTCAAGTCATCCATCATCACCATGGTCCGAGTCGGGGGCACCTAACTCTCTACCTTTTTTGGCAATGTTGGATATTCCTGACTTATACAAGATGAAAAATGACCCCATCTACCACAACTTACATTGGCCCCCGATCCCACATAAAATACCAATAGACATTTCAAAGTTCGATGGAAAACAAGGGGAGGATTTGGGCACCCACATCACCACCTACCATCTCTGGTGTGTTTCAAACTCTATGGTGGATGATAGTGTTCGGTTATGTCTTTTCCCCGCACCCTCACTGGCAACGCAGCAAAATGGTATATTGAGTTATCACGCGCGTCAATAAACACCTTTGACTCTTTATCGATGGAATTCCTAATGCACTTGGAATTACGAATCTGCTATGAGACTAGAGCAAAACTCCTCACTTCATTTCGTCAGGATACCACTACCCACATCTCTGATCATATTCATGAATGGAGATGTAGGCACAGGTTAGTAAAAACTCCCATCCCAGACTTTCTCTTAATGGACGGGTTCTGTAGGTCCTTACTCCTGAAAATCGCTAGAGATGTCTCTTTAGGTGGTGCGGTCACAGAAGACCAATCCATACATCGTGCCTAGCACTTAGATTTGATATATTCACAGTCTGGAAATATTTATGACATAGTCACCAATGCTCTTGTGTAATATCCCTAACCCGGAATATTCCTCAAACCCCAGCAAAATCTCAACCAGGAAAACGCACAAGTGGTATAGTAGCCGAGAAAATCACAGAGATATAATGATAGAGATATAATAGTAGTGCAGCAAAAATAATGAACATATGAAATATAAACAGATACACATGAAATGCATCGAGAAATGCTAAGCCATTTTATTATACTGAGTAAAGGAATGAGTACAAAGGTGATCAGAAGGATGGCACCTCAACTTGCACAAGGCAAGTGAAGAAATACACTTAGAATAACAAAGGAATGGCCTCACACTGATCTACGTCCCAGTTGCTGGAAAACTGTCGTGCTGCTGCTACTGCTGGAAATCGAATGAGGATTGTGGGCTCCACCCCTCCTTAGAAAAGGCTGAAACTCTAGAGTCAAACTCTACTGAAGACACCCAGAAAAACCCAGAAAGCTTTTCTAAAATGTCCAACTCCTGAAAATCACCCCCTTGGGGTTCTACGCAGTTCCTCAAAGACGCTCATGAAAGTGCTACTGAAATGCTGATGAAACTACTACTGGAATGCCAATGGAAATACCTTGCTTGAGCAAGCACTCAAAGTCCCCCAGGGCTAAGGGTGAGATCTCCGTACGGAGACACTCAATGCACTAAATAGTGTTGCAGACTACTTAAACAGTCAGCGTGCTCTAAGTCAAAATGACTATCACAAATGCTCATAACTAGAATGATCAAAGTGAAGGGGATTCTCTCTCCTTTATAGTCTTTGCCTCTCTCAATCCCAAGGTTCACCTCCTCCTGCATTATTCCTCTCTTGCCACGTGTTTCTTCCCTCCTGTGTAGTCCCTCAATGTGTCTGCATGGGCTCCATTTATGTGTCCCCCTGTGGCCCCCTTGGCTCCCCTCTAAGTCACAATGTTGTGCTACTAGGAAGTGACCTTTTTATTCTAAAAGTGAGTTATGTCCCCCGTCCTCACTTTTTTTATTTACAAATAACTATAGAAGGAAAAAATTGAACAAAATCGAATATTCTGATTAGCCATGGCTAATTAGGAATATTACAGTCTCCCCCAGCAAAATGTTGCTTGTGATCAAGTAATTGAAGTGATGGATGTTGCAAGATCTTCTCACTCTCCCAAATGGCATCCTCATCCGGCAAATTCTTCCACCTCACCGAGAATTCCCGGACAGTCCTGCTCTGTAGCTGCCTCTCACTAGTATGAATGATAGCCTCCGACTACAATACCAAATGCCCCTCATCATCCATGGGCGGTATCTCATCTGTCACTGTCACCTACTGCCCCAATGCCTTTTTCAGGCATGATACATGAAAACATTATGAATCTTGCTGCCTTGGGGTAGCTCCAACTCATATGCAACCTTTCCAATATTGTGTATCACCCTGTATGGCCCATAAAAGCGGGGATTGAGCTTCTCAACCCCCTTCTTCTTCAATGACGATTGTCGGTATGGCTGTAATTGTAGGTAGACCATGTCCCCTACCTCGAACTATCTCTCCACCTGAACTCTGTTGGCATACGGCTTCTGCTGGTTCTACGTTGTAGCCATATTATCTTTGAGAGCTCAGAGGATATCCTGACTCTCTTGGATCCAAATCTTGGCTCTAGGAGCCTTGCTATCACCAAAAATCACATCAACAAAAGATAAAGGATGATACCCATATAAGGCATAGAATGGTGACATACCAATAGACATGTGATGTGAAGTATTGTAGCAGTACTCCCCCAGATGCAGCCACTTCAGCCATGCTCACTACTACCCATTGACATAGTTATGCAATTAGCCCTCCAGCCACTTATTAACTATCTTTCTCTGCCCATCCATCTGTGGGTGATAACTGGTACTCGGTGTCAACTCCGTCCCCACCAACTAGAAAAGCTCCTGCCAAAACCCGCCCATGAAATGGTTGTCTCTATCACTGATGATGGTCTTAAGAAGAGCATGTAGCCTGAAAATCTCTCTGAGGTATAGCTCGACCACCTGTGCTGTTGTATAGTGTGTGGATATGGCAAAAAAATGTGTATACTTTGTCAGTCAATCAACGATGACAAAGATACAATCCTTGCCCTGTACCATGGGCAATCATGTGATGAAGTCCATCGAAATACTCTCCCATTTCCCCTCCAGAATGGGAAGAGCCTGCAATAAACCCGCGGGATGGATCATCTCTCCCTTGTTCCTCTAGCAAACATCGCACTCCCGGATGTGCTGGAGTACGTCCTCCTTGAGGCCCTTCCATGAGAACCTCTCTCTAATGGCCCTGTAGGTTTTGGTGAACCCCTGATGATCTGCCAAGGGTGAATCATGTGATGCCTGGAGTATCTTCTTCTTGAGTTGAGACCCCTCACTCAAGAAGATCTGATCCCTGTAATAGATGATCTTATCAACCACCCTATACCTGTCATCTACCACCTATCCATCCAGGACCTCACATGCAAACCTATCCTTGGAGTACTCTACTAAGAGTCGAGCTCTTCAGTTTGTATCCAAGCTCATAAGAGACAACGTGGCTGGTCTACATGAAAGGGCATCTGCTACCACGATGTTCTTACCCTTGACATACTCAATGTCAAAGTCATATGCTTGGATCTTATTGATCCCCTTCCGCTGCCTCTCTTATAGATTCTTCTGCTCTAAAAAGAACTTGAGGTTGTTGTGATCAATCCTCACCCTGAACCTGTTACCCACCAAATACTGCTGGTACTTAGCTAATGCATGCATGATGGCTATCATCTCCTTGTCGTATATGGAATACAACCTCTCGTGCGGAAGGAGCTTCCGGCTCTCAAAGGCTATAGGGTGACCTCCCTGCATCAATACTTCACTGATCCCCTCTCTCGATGCATCACACTCCAAAACAAATGGCTGCGTGAAATATGGCAATGCAAACATTGGGTAGCTGCTCATAACCTCCTTGAGCCTATCAAAGGATCATTGTGTTGTATCCGACCAACTGAAAGCCCCCTTCCTCGTCAAATCTGTTAGGGGTGCAGCAAGCTGTGAGAAACCTTTGACGAAGTTTCGGTAGTAAGTACAAATGTCAATGAATCCTCGAAGTTCTGTCACGTTTCTTGGCTCTGGCCATTCTCTGATGGCCCTGATCTTCTCCTCGTGGACCCTCACTCTGTCCACCCCTATGATGTGTCCCAGATACAACATCTCCATCAACCCAAACTCACACTTGGAGAGTTTGGCATAAAACTACTGTTCCTGTAAGATACGAAATACTGTCTCAATGTGCTGGAGATGCTCCTCCCAAGTGACTATCATTGAAGAATATCATTGAAGAATACCAACACAAACTTCCTCAAGTGACTATTGAAGATGTGATTCATGTAGGACTGAAATGTAGTGGGGGCTTTGGTTAGCCCAAAAGGCATCACCAAGAACTCAAAGTGCCCATAGTGACACCTGAAGGCCCTCTTGGGAATGTCTTGCTCCCTCACGCGAACCTGATGGTACCTGATCTCAAATCAATCTTTAGGAAGTAACGTGCCCCTCTCAACTCGTCCATCAACTCATCGATCCTAGGTATGGGGTACCTGTTCTTTAGGGTCTTCTTATTCAGGGCCCTGTAGTCAATCCACATCCTTAATGTACCGTAATTCTTCTTCACTAACACCACAGAAGAAGCAAAAGGACTCGTGCTCAGTTGGATATGACGAAGAGGCAGCAACTCCTGGATAGCCCACTCAATCTCATCCCGATAGGCCTTGGGGTGCCTATAGGGGGTGGTAATCACAGCCTGTATGCATTGCTCAAGCTCGATGGTGTGCTCAAACCCCCGATCCGGTGGTTGTCCAGGTGGAATCTCCCCAAACACTATGGCATACCAATCAAGGATAGACTGTACCTCTAGGTGTACCGTCTGCCCTGTAGTCCCTGCCTTTGATGCATGCAGCTCCACTGCCCACTCTATGTCTCCCTTACAGAAGACTGCCTCCATCTAATGAGCCGAAATAGTTTGAGGCAGATATGTGTGTTGTTCCCATATCTTCTCATGCCTCCCTATCTTCTCATCATCCCACTCCATCTCTAAGGTCTTCCAATCTGTCGTGACCTTCCCTAGAGTGATAAGCCACTGAACACCCAGTATCATGTTGGTGTCCGGAATATCAACCACAAAAAAGTCAATGTGTAGGTGCCCATCGTCACTGAAAGCTTTGGAACATAATTAGCACACATCATGGTCTGATCTCTTGGGACCAAGACTGAAAACCCATCGAAGCTCTCTATCTGTATACCTCTCTACTCAACCATCTAGGCATCGATGAAGTTGTGGGTCACCCTACTATTAACCAAAACTGATACTCTCTGGCCACGTACTGTCCCTCGTACGCGTAGCATCAGATACTTGGGAACTCCTTGCAATGTTGCAAGGGCCCCTCCGGTGGGTGCAAAAGATGCACCACCTGCTGCTGGTGGTGGTGGTGGCAAAGGACCTTATACGGCATGGCTATCTCCTGCCTCCACATCATCCTCGTCATCCTCCTTTCCACTACTCTCAGAGAAGACCTCAATAAAATGTGCTTTGCCAGTAGCACATCTATGTCCTGGTGCCCATGGCTCCTGACAAGTGAAGCACAACCGCTTCTTCTTTAGCTCCTTCCTGGCATCATCATCAAGCTGTACTCGTCCTGGATTCCCATTTGAAGGTGGAATACTCACATCCTTCCCCTTATATTGGAAAGTCTATCTCTGGTGGTAAGGTGTCAGAGTCCTGGGTAAGACATCCTCTAAGTCCCGAGTCCTACTCATAGCATCCTGGAGTGTGGTTGGTCTAGTGGATCAGACTAAACCCCGAAGATAACCCCTCAACATGCATATAGACCCTCTGTACCGTGGATAGGTTTGGCACCATCACAGGGACCCTCAAGAAATATTCAATGTAGGTCTCTGGGCCCCCTATCTGTTTGAGCCTTGTCAGCTCAACAAAATGCTGCTCTGAATCCCTCCGATCAAATTGCTCCATCAGTCTCCTGGTAAACTCGACATATGTCATCACTGTGGAGTTCCCTAGTGTAACCATCCCATGAAACCACCAATCTTGGGCCTCACCATCCAAATGCAATGTTGCCACCTTGATGGCCTCTGTCTCCGACATTTGGTTAAGCTAGAAATAAATGTCCAGCTTCTCCACCCAAGACTTTGCCAAATTGTTTGATGAACCATCAAACATAGGCAAGTGGAATCTACTCACTGCACGGTGGGTGTCACCATCATGGTAATGCGGGTACCCTCTATGATGGTCGCAGGATCTACTATCCCACTGGAGCTTCTCTGAACTCCTGCCCATAGGCCTGGTACTCTGCAAAATAATCGCCCATATTTCTGGGTTCTGCCTCTTGTTGGGCTATAGCCCCCGTGTCGGCTCCTAAGAAATTGGGCATGGTAGAGAATGTAGGGGCATGTGAAGGCCACCTGCTGCGCAGTATCACGCTGCTCTGGAAAATGGTGGGATGCACCCAATCCCTCACCAACCTAAAAAACCTGTGGGCTCTCATGCTGTCTTTCCTATACTGCCGTGAATCTCTGCCCCATCACCTCAATCTGCCTCAATAGATCCTGCACGGATTTGAGGAGCATATCTACAAATCTCTTCCCATCATCATCTGCCATCAGATCCTCCTGCTCCACGTCCACCACAGGCTCCTCCTATTCTACATCCACCACCAGAACACAGTCTCCCTCTTCGTAAGTGTTCTCCAACCTGCGCCCAGTGTCTCTATATCTCTGACCTCTGTAACAGATATAGGGTTTTCCCCTGGTGTCATAGATTGCTAGCTCCACAAGCTGAGCCAAATCTATGCTCTGATACCACTGTAATATCCCTAACCTGGAATATTCCTCAAACCCTAGCAAAATCTCAACCAGGAAAATGCACAAGTGGTATAGTATCCGAGAAAATCACAGAGATATAATTGTAGTGCAACAACAATAATGAACATATGAAATATAAATAGATACACATGAAATGTAGCGATAAATGCTAAGAAATTTTATTATACTGAGTAAAGGAATGAGTATATATGTGATTAGAAGGATGGCACCTCGACTTGCACAAGGCAAGTGAAGAAATACACTCAGAATAACAAAGGAATGGCCTCACACTGATCTGCGTCCCAGCTACTGGAAAATTGACGTGCTGTTGTTGCTACTAGAAATCGAATGAGGATTTGGGGCTGCTCCCCTCCTCAGAAAAGGCTGAAACTTTGGAATCAGACTCTTCTTGAGAAACCCAGAAAAACCCAGAAAGCTTTTCTGAAATGGTTGACTCCTAAAAATCACCCGCTTGGGGTTCTGCGTAGTTCCTCAAAGACACTGATGAAACTACTGCTGAAATGCTGATGAAACTATTGTTGGAATGCCAATGGAAATACCTTTCCCGAGCAGGCACTCGAAGGCCCCTGGGGCTAAGGGTGAGATCTTCGAACAGAGACACTCAATGCACTAAACAGTGATGCAGACTAGCTAAATAGCCAGCATGCTCTAAGTCGAAATGACTATCACAAATGCTCATAACCAAAATGATCAAAATGAGGGGGCTCCTATCTCCTTTATAGCCTTTTCCTCTCTCAATCCCAAGGCTCACCTCCTCCTGTGTGATTCATCTCTTGCCACGTGTTTCTTCCTTCCTGCGCAGTCCCTCCATGTGTCTGTGTGGGCTCCATTTCTGCATCCCCCTTTGGTCCCCTTGGCTCCCCTCTAAGTCACAACGTTGTGCTACTAGGAAGTGAATTTTTATTCTAAAAGTGAGTTATGTCCTCCGTCCTCACTTTTTTTATTTACAAATAACTATAGAAGGCAAAAAATGAACAAAATCGAATATTCCAATTAGCCATGGCTAATTAGGAATATTACATCCTGGTAACCCCAATGCTTCCACCACTCAACACCTTGGAGTGCACTCCGATGGGATTTTCAGTGCAACCTCTGGGGCCGCTGTAAAACAACTCAGTGGTTCCATTTCCAAGATGGCAGAAGACCCCTCTACCAATACGACTGCTCTTCCTACCACTGTGATAAACTCTGTGCAGTCTACACAAAATCCCAGTGCTAAGAAAAAGAAAAATAAGAAAAAGACCACTCCTTCTAAGAAGCAGTCAATAAAGCAGCCCAACCCAAAACAGAAGGCCTCTATGCCTATTGCGGATGAAAATGTTACACCTGCCAGATTTCCTTGCAAGCTCTGTGTTGAAGACCACATAACCTGGCATTGTCTGCATCATCAAGAATGCACAGAGTACCTTGCCAAAAGGGATACTCGTAAGACTCCTGCTATCCTTAGGTATCCTTTTCCCACTCAGAAGTAGCAAAATCTTATTGCAAACCAACAGCAACCCACACCAGGGGGCAGTGATGGCTTGCAACATCCTTCAGCTGGTGAAGGATCTTCTACCATTTTCACATTTGAAATGGTAGAACTTGCCACAAGAGCCAAATATTATGGAGCTCCTGTCGCTCTTGCAGCAGAACCATCCTCAGGTCAAAACCCATTGCAGCCCACTGATTTTCATATCGAAAGGTTGGTTGAGGAATTTGTAATTCAACCCCTAAAAGGGGCACTTCGACACACAATGCATAATACATATACACGTGTTGCCCAACACTACAACATCGTAGAGGATTTGGCCCAAGGGCTGTCGGCTATGTCAGCGCTTGAAGTATTACAAACATGCCCCACCCAATGAAAAGCTTTGCTTTTGACTATCGGAGGTATTGACCCTACACATTCCATGCTTGCTATTTTTGACATGGACAAGTGTAAACCTCCCCTTTTCCACCAGATTGCATTTCATGTTCATATCACTTCGAAAGGTAAAGGTATACACAGAATTGTCATCGACGCAAGTGCTTCAACCTCCATCATGTCAACTTCATGTTGGCTCGCCCTGGGTTCCCCAACCCTATCCCCACTGTTGAACTCCCTTAAAGATTTCGACGACCACACCTTTATCCCAGAAGGATACCTAGCCAATTTTCCCATCAGATTGGCTAGGAAAACAGTGATGGTGGACATAGAAGTCGTAGACAGAAAACTCAACTATAATCTCTTTCTGGGTCACAGTTGGACATATGCCATGATAGCTATCGTATCTACTGTCTTTTGCATCATACAATTTCCATTGGATGGAAAGGTTATTAAATTAGATTAGTTGTCTTATTACACCCCTGATAATTCAGCATTACCAAGTGGCTCCGTACCCCTAGTAGGAGGTGGAACTGACTCTTATGTCAATTTAGGTACCGGTCTACTGAAGGCTTCTTCCCTCATGGGTTTTTTTTCCTCTTTAGCCACCGAAGGTTTTACAGATGGTCAATATGCTTTCATCTATTCCTCATGAATAGACCCATCCATGGATCCTACTGGCTCCTTCAGACATTAACACTTACGGAGAACAAATGTTGTTGTCACCAGCTGAATTGGCATGCGAAGCCATTGAATTTGCATCCAAATCTCCGGTCACTTTGGTTTCGGCCAACGGTACCACTGGCCCTCCCATAACCATTCATTCTTTCAATCCACTCAATCAAGTCCTACATATGAACAAACTTATTAGAGAGATCACGAGTTTAGAAGAGTAGCCTTGGGAGGACTCGCACCATCATGTTTCAATATTTGATTTGGACATGTTGCCTCTTCAAATCCTGTCCCCTGACATACCAGAAATCGTTTCCTCACCTTATGCAATCCTCCAAACTATGGAGATGGAAGGAAATAGGGGCAATATTTCAAAACCATTGCTCATCGATATTTCTGTCATGACAAGCATCGCGGAAAAAATACAGATTGAAGCCAATTGCAATCCTGAGGACATTGTGAGCTTCACCTACCCTTTTGAGGACTTCCATGATGTTTTCCCTTGGTCTTATGAGGAAATGCATGGCATAGACCCTTCTATTGTCAATCATACGATCAAAGAGGATCAAGCATTATTTTTATGGTATTTTTCTTGCTCGTTAATCATAAAAATCCTTGAGTCTCCTTCTTCAGGCTCATTAAACGACCATGAAGAAGATCGAGCGTTCTTTTATGGTATTTTTCTTGCTCATTAATCCGAAAAACATCGAGTCTCCTTCTTTGGGCTCGTTAAAATCCTATAAAGAATGTTAGAGAAATTTTTGAGATAGTTTATTGCTCTTTAAAAAATATAAACATCTCCAAGTTTTTATCATTGAGCTCGTTAAATCTATGCAACGATAGTTAGAGCATTTTTTGTGATATTTTATTGCTCTTTAAAAAATATAAACATCTCCGAGTTTTCATCATTACGCTCATTAAATTCATGCAATGATGCTCTGATGTTATAGCTCCAAATCTCTCTCTCGATGATTGTGATGCTGCACTCATGGCCTAGCGCAACCCCTCTGTTATGAAACCAGCTCACAAAAAGATAGAAAAGATAGATCAACACCTTAGAATTCAGCCTCTTCGAGGGGGCAACCTCCTTTACATTACACAAATGAATTATTCTTTGATTATTCAAATGAAAAACCTCCTTTCTATATATAGGAGTCTAAGGAGTCACAATATAACCCAACCGACCTAACAATAATAATATAAAGGCACAAAAATAACAATAGAGGGATTCTGTGTGGCACAATAATAACAATATGGGGACAATAGGGGCACAACAATATTAATAAGGAATACAACTACAATAGTAATGGGTTAATCACTAGTATTATAGGGATCTAACATCGAGTCACTTGGTAGGCGTGAAGATCTTTGCGCGAAGCCCATCCAACTCGACCCGTATGACCGCTACCTTAGCCGTGGACTGAGCTACCGCCTACTTCGCATTTTCCACTGTCTTCTTGGTCACTGCTCCTACGTTGTCAGCCTAAAGCTTTTGTTGCATCGCTTGCAGAGTCGCAAGCTTGCCTTCAATATTTCCTGTGACTATGTAAACTTCCTCCATCCAGGGCTTTAATCACGCCTTCAACACTGCTTCCTTGTGCAGCGCTGCGTCCCCTCCTCTGCTTCTAGGTTTATAGCCTTGTGTTTCTCTTGTGTAGTGGGCTTTGGTGGGTTTTAGCTTGGCGATGCACGCACCGGTATGGCAGTCTACTTGCCCTTCTTGTCCTTCACAGTCTCCTTAGTTGGGATTAGCTTTGGTCTCGGCGTTCTCGGTGATTTAAGGACCTCCGCCAATACTTCAGCCACTTCTGGAGCAACTACTTTTGCCTCTCTTTCCATTTCTTATGTTGACTCTTCTACTAATTGTTCTGTATTTATGATTTCTGAGGGTGTTAACATAATACTCTCTAACAGTGCTCCCAAAGTCTTGGGAAAGTTCGCAAATGCGGGAGTTTGTTTGAGAGCCTTGAAGAATTCTCAATCCATAGGTGTCTGAGAGCTCAACAACTGAATACTCAAAATGCCAAATCTTTCTTGTTGGACAGCCACTTGTAATTTATAGGGCATTTTGAATTCAAATCCGACCGTTCCCCCAAATTTGGTTCATTAATACCAGATTGGCAGTAGATTTTGTCTTAAATGTCGGTTGCTTTCTCCATTTGGCGTTACTTCTATCGTCAAACCATGAATAGTGACTTAACGGTCACTTTCCGGCCAACTTGCATGATTTCCTCCTAGGTAGCACAGCTCCCTCCACGTTGTCGCAGACCTAGTGACACTTCCTTGCTTTACAGCATCCTCCAATCACATAGCTCCCCAACCCAGGCAGTGTAGTTTATAGTCCCGCACCTCCTTTCAGCTGCCTGGAGCGCTAAGACTGTGCTACCTTCATCTAGTCACATGGCCGGACCATGGTGTATGGCTTCAAGCGACTACCATTCACCTTTCCTGGGAAGGGTTCTCCATTTCATTTGACCGGCTGTACCGCTCCTCCATTGATAGTTTCCTTAATGACATAGGGCCTTCACTAGTGCATTCTGAATTTCCCTAGAAATTTATCAAACTTACTATCATATAGCAAAACAAGGTCATTTACCTTAAATGTGCGCAGCTTAATGTGTCGATCATGCCATGCCTTTTCGCGCTGCTTTTGGACCTGTTGGTGAAATCCAGCTAGAAACATTTCTTCCTCCAGTTCATCTAGTTGTGCAAGCCTCTCCTCTAGGGCTCTGTAATCCGTCATACCTGTGAGTGCTGCTATGCATAGACTAGGCACAATATACTCCATACGAATTACTGCTTCAACCCAATAGACAGGCCTAAAGGGGGTTTGTCCAGTCAACTTCTTGCATTTCGTACGATAAGCCCATATCATTGTAGGTATGCATGGGTCCCAATCACTTCACTGAGCATTGCAAACTTTGGTCAGCGCAGTTTCGAGCACTCCGTTGAACGCTTCCACCGTCCCATTAGCCTGTGGGTGATAAGGTGTGCTTTTCTGGTGATATACCTGAAATTCCTCCGTCAACGTGTTGATCATCTCATTCAGGAAGTGTGTACCGCGATCACTCATCAAGATCTTCGGACATCCAAATCGTGTCAATACATGCTCAAAGAGAAACTTTGTAGTGGTTGCGCCTGTGTAATCCTTCACAGGTTGTGCCTGCGCCCAATGAGTCAAATACTCCATCACGGTGATAATGTACCTTTCTCCTATCTTTCCTTGAGGCTGAATGGGTCCCACAAAATCTATCGCCCATTTCTGAAAGGGTTGCAACGTCATCTATGGATTCAAAGGCATCTCATCCCTTCGCGATGGCCTACCAGTCCTTTGACACACATCACACACCTTGCAATATGCTTTGGAGTCCTGATGGAGGGTTGGCCACCACAACCCAACACGTAGAATCTTCTACGTGGTTGCTCTTCCTACATAATGTCTTCTCGTGGCACCCCCATGAGCATCCACAAGGATGCTGCTTCTTTCGAACCCAGGTACATATCGTTGCAATATCTCATCAAACCCCATCTTGTACAGATTCCCAGCAATGACAGAGAAATCTGCCACACGCACCATTAATTCCTTCTTTTGTTAGACAGTGTATCCTTCCAGTGCAGTACCTGTTGTTAGGAAACATATTATATCCTCAAAATGGCCATCTGCGACGCGCAATGTAAATAGTTGTGTGTCAGGCAATCCTTCTTCCAAGTTAGTGGTTCCTCCCCCGTTTCAATGCGCGACAAATGGTCTAGTCCCGCATTTAGTCGTCCATGCTTCAGAATCACTTCAAAATCATATTCCTTGAACAATAAGAGTCACTTGCAGATTCTCCCCCCCCCCCCCCCAACACAGGCTTATTGACCAGGTACTTCATCATGGAGTGATACGTATACATCTTAGAATGGCCTCCCAGCAAGTAGTGCCTATACTTCTCGAGCGCATACACCATAGCTAGCCCTTCGCGCTCAGTGGTTGAATAGTTCTTCTCCACTTTGGATAATCTTCGGCTTGTGAACGTGATAAGATGGTCCAAGCCTTCTCCTCCAGCTTGTGTCAGTATTGCTCCTAGCGCTATACATGGTGCGTCAACATGTACATGAAACTCCTTCTTCCAATCTGGGAAGACTAGAATCGGTGCAATAACCATCTTTTCTTTTAGTATATCCAAGCTCTTCTTACAGTCATCGTTCCAGCAGAATGTGACATCCTTCTTCAACAATTTCTCCATAGGCGCAGTGATCTGGGCATAGCCTTTGATAAAAAATTTGTAATATCCTGTATGTCCCAGGGTAGCGCGCAGCTGCTTCGCACTCCTCGGTGCTTCCAAGTTGAATATCACCACTATCTTTGTGAGGTCTACCATCAGTTCCCGTCTGCAAACCACATGCCCCAACAGGTTCCCAAAAGGAACAAAAAACTGACACTTCTTGAGATTGAGCGCAATCTAGTATCTTCGACAAGTATCCAACATCAGTTGCAAGCTTGCTACATGGCATTTAACCAGCCCAAATATAGTCCAGTCATCAAAATATACCTTCAGGAACTTATGAATAAATTCCTTGAATGCAGCAACAACTACGCGTGAGAAGATTGTAGGCACATTCTTCAATCCAAATGGCATTATAGTGTACTGAAAACAACCCCACTCAGTCGCAAAGGTTGCCTTGCTCCTATCCTCTGGCGTTATTTTGATCTAGTGGTATCCCGAGAACCCATCAATGAAGGAATATGCTTCCTATCCACCTACATTGTCCAACACTTCATCAATGGACGGAGTCGGAAAAGGATCATGTACGCAAGTGTCATTCAACTTTCTGAGATCCTCGCATATCCTTATTTCATCCTTCTGCTTTTTCTCCTGAACCACCATTGGGCTTACCCAGTCAGATTCTTCCACAGGCTCAATGATGCCTATCGCGAGCATCTTGTCTAGCTCTAAGCTCACCTTTACCTTATATTTTGGATTGAGACGGTAAGGTCTTTGCTTAACTAACTTCGTGTCAGGCTTCAACATAATCTTCATCATCCCTAGGTCCCTAATTATCCCCTTCAGATCCGTAAACTTGGTAGGGAATAAATCCTGGTATTCGCGGAGCAATTCAATGACTTTATCTACAATCATGTCATCCTAGTAGTCTCCAATCTTAGCGAATTTGGATTTTGCCTCTGTACCAATGTTTACTTGTTTTGTTTTTGACAACGCGGTTATATCAGGGTTCTTAATTTGTGGTCCTTTAACCTCGCGGTGACCTTCTATTTCTGGAATGTTAATCCTCCACGAATCCTCATTTTCTTCTTCACCAGTCACGTTATAGCATTCTAATGCATGACTTAGATGAGTAGCTCACTCAGGTTGAACCAAGTCCAAAGGATCTTGTGGTATCCGAAAGATAGCTGCTTTCAAACTTGTCTTCAAAATTGAATGTCATTACAAAGCCCTCACGCAAAATATCCCATTCACCTGTACCATGGCAGAGCTCTGTTTCTACATACCAATTCATCAGGACAACATCCATGGTATGATAGAACAAGTGCACCCACTCAGGTTGGGGATTTTCTCCATAACACTGGGCTGATTTGGTCAAATGCGCGTGTGGATCATCTTGCCCATCATACTTGTCTGTCATTCACATCTTAGGCTTCCCAAATCGTGTTCTCATCATTCTCCTACATTCGTGCCAATCATCAAAGCTTCCTTTATGAGTAGCCCACCATCTTGCGGGCGTAGCGCGCAATGCCCAGTCCAACGCCTGGAAGCGTTGTTTTTTTATCTATTCTGAGCAAATTTCTTACCTCTGAGGACACATAAAGCAGCGATCAGGTCATCATATTGTAGTTCAGCGTAGTCACTTCGTGTAACCGATTATGTCAGCGTTCTAACTCTTCATCGGAGTCCGAAGTGCAGGAACTCTCGCGGTCCCATGTAATCCGTCCATCTGCGGCGGGGTTCACCCAATCTTGATCTCGCGTTGTTATCTTATAGATACAGTCCAAATCGTCATCACTCTCATAATCGTGGACTGGTTCAGTATAGCGCGATCCTTCAGCCGAATCTAGGGGTACTATTACGCACAACGATTTATTCTCAAATATCATATTTTGCTTCTTTAGGTTAATTACCCCATTCATATTAGTAGCCCAGTCAATTCCGAGGAGCGCAAGATAGGGATTGTTGTCATCCACTATCTCTATTACTTCAAAGTCAGCCAACGCGCTTGCACCTTCAATATCCACAGTCACCCCCTGCAGCTGCCCCATGGGGATGATCTTTTATTGATTCGTCATCCTTAGCTGAATCAAAGACCATTGCAATGCATGCCCCCCAATCCATTCCAAAGTCTGCTTTGGTAGGACATTCGCATCTGAACCTAGGTCCAAAATAACCTAATCCATTTCATATTCTCCTATCTGCACAGTCAATCTCATCTCCTGTCCCATCCTTGTCTTATGCTTGCCAATCTTTCATACTACGCACATCTCACCCGGCGAGCGCATCTATTGATGAGCTCTTGTAACCCTTTCACAGCCTTACTATTGCGCAGTAACTTCATATAGGTCTCTAAGAAAGTTGTGAGCATAGACAGGTCCATGTGTGGAATAGGCTTATCCTTGCTTACTGAGGTGGAAGCCTCAACGGAGCTCTTCTTAGCTTCCATCAATGTTTCAAATGTGCATTCTAATTCGAACTCAGCCTCCTTCGTCGGAGCTTTGTGGACCCATGTACTGTCTTCTGCCTGTTTCCCCTTGTCATCTCCCATTGCGATTCCAATTATGAGCACTATATTTACGTTTGGATCTTCTTCGCACGGCTCAGACCTCATCATCTATAGGTTCTGAGTCGGCGGAGGTGGCAGTGCTCCTTTGTCACGTATCCTAGCTATCAACATAGGACAGTCTTCTGTTTCATGATCAAACATCGTGCAATACTTGCATGACGGATGTGTTGGGTTAGTGAAATCATGGGCATAGTGTCCTGGTCCTCCGCAATTGTAGAAAATCAACTATCCTTGACCTCTACTAGGTCCATCTACTCCTTCACCTCATCCGCGCCCATGAAATCTTGTCTGTGCCATCCTTGAGCTCTAGTCAGGGGGTCGCATTTTGGCCTAAACCCTATAGGTGGAATTTCTATCCATCTTCCATTCATAACTCCTGCAATTACGCTCATCATGCCCCACCGACCTACAAAAGTTGCAGAACAGCTGTTGTGGTGTTTGTACATACTTCTACAGTAAATGAAAGTTATCTGTGTCATGTTTTCCTGCTACCTGACATATGGCACACTATAGTGCAGGCCCCACGCTCGATCCTGTTATAGACATATTTGGGCACATCAACCCCAAACTTATATGTCGATAAACTAGGGCTCTTTGACCCCTAAAAGAGTTGTTTCATACCCTAAAAGAGCTTAGTCATCTGATTACATCATTCCCCAAAAGTTCCACCTAAGAAACCATCCAAAAATGGCCTAAACTGAACCATATTGACTGCTCCACTAGCAGGGTGCGATGCATACTGAGTGGTACACTGCCTAGGCGCGTGCATACTGATTAGGCCTTCTATAGGGTGTGATGGGCGAGGATGGACAAATGTCCAAGGCAGTTTGCTAGGTGGTTGCTCACGGAATCTTCTAGAAACTTCTCCTATGCCACTTGCCTCTCTGAATTCGCCTAGGGATGAGTAAGAGATCCAAAAAATCTCCAAGTGGAACCAATTGTAACAAGTGGAATGACACTAATCAAACCCTAGAGATGACTCACACCCTTGCACACATATATAAATGGATCCCTCATCTAAGAGATCCAAAGGCTAGAATATTGTGAATTGCAAGGAAGTGTTGATAGTTTGTAATTGAGGAGGGAGCATTGTATTGTTGGTGTGATCTTGATATTTCATGAGGTGAAGAGGGATTGATGCTGGGAGGATGATGTTGGATCAGACAACTGGGTTGTAATTCTCCCTTCTATTTAATAAAGTTCTTCAACTTTTCTTCCATATGATTGTGCAATTGTGAATGCTATTGTATGTTCATTATATATATGATTCTGTAATGTTTATGTTATAATAGATCAAGATGCTTTGACGGTTCGTTGTTACTGTGTTTCTACAGGTACTCTCCAAGTGGGTTAAGTACGGGGAGGAGTTTCAAGCTCTGTCAAGGGGGAGAGAGATCAAGAAAGGGATTAAGCGGAAGTTCCAGGTTGGTTCCATTATCTTTCTCTCATCTATTATACATAGAAGAAATCGTTGGATTGCTTTAAGTTGTTGTTTCTAGGGTAGTTGCCAAACCTAGAGGGCTAGTCGTTCGATAAGACACTAGTTTTCCCCGAAACAGATCCTACTTAAGTTTCCGGCCTTAAAGGCATTGGTCTGCCTCCTGTAATGTAGTTTGAAAAGACCAGGTAATGGTCTTTGTCATGACCCTGACTCTTTCATTTCAGGCACCACACCTCCTCGCGCACCTGTGGTCGAATTGTCCTATCTTGCTTCACACTTTGCATTTCAAGGCACAAATTCATCAACTGCGCATGGATCTGTTGAACCCCTAGATTTGGATCTTGCATCGGGGTTTCATGTAGTCTCATGGCAATCTCCAAGGCCTCTGCCTGATTTTTTATCTTCTGTTGCGACAACATGACCCTTAAGTGTGGTAGTAACGAAGCCACAAAACACTTGCGATGTTGTCCATCTGTCAAATTCATGTTGGCTTCGCAGATTGTACACTTCAACCTCTGATCTAGTTTCCAAGGCATCTCGCCTGGTTTCATCACGATCTCCTTGAATCCCACAATCGACTGCACCTCAAATTTAGGCCTATTGAACTCTCTATTCACTGTTGTCTGGATGTCTGCCACTCAAGCATTTGGGTTATCATTAGAATACTTGATATATGAGGTTGGTGCACAATCTTGTAGAGCACTAACCAATGTTTCCTTCTTTATATGATCATCTGTAACACCTTGAGCTTCCCATATAACTTTCACAATGAACCAGAATTGGTCTCGGTCCTCATTTACCAAACCTTTGAATAAAGGCAGCTTCATTGAATTTTCCATACTGAACTGCGGTGGAGGTGGAGGTGGTACGGGTGAAGTTGGAGGTGATGGTGGTGAAGTTGGAGGTGGTGTGGGTAGAGGTGGTATTCGCAGGAATCCTTGTCTTATTAACTAAATAACACTTCGTGGAGAAACCTTCACTATCCCTTCCTCGTCACCTCGCGGAGGTGAAATTAATGGACTATACTCCGGACCCTTCTTTCCTTCGTTCCTATAAGTTTTTCTGCTTCGCGTAGTTCTCAACATCAAGGTAGCTGCATAATCCATTTTTTGCACAATAGCATTTTATTCCAGGTATTCAAAGATTTCATGTACTTACCTTGTGGTCCTTTGAAAAAGTGTCACTCCGCCTCGCTGTAGCTAACTGAGGTGTTGACCGCAAAGTCAGTCACAAATCCTCCTATGAAGCGATTGAGCCAGTGATCGACAGTGCGAGCAATCTTGTCCTCAGATTCTTCCAATTTTTGTATTAGCTTCGGGGTCCAAACAATAGGACCGTCAAGTTTCCACCTTCCTTGGCTATCTGCTAGCTTCGCGATCCACTCGTATAGCTCAATTGGGAAGGAGCAGAAAAAGATCTTGTGGATCTCTATATACAGGTATCTATCCAACCACTATTCCTTTGTCAGTCATGGGTTTCTGTTCTCCTGTGCGTGAATTCGTGGATATTCCTACCCAACCAGTCTTTGATCTCATTCTTCATAGGATTCTAGTGATACGACATCACACATCTCTTATGCAGATTCTGGTCCCGACAATGAAACCATTTGTTGGCTTGAGGGGGCCTGACCTAGGTTCAACGTTAATTAGCCAAACAAATCCCTACACTACTGGACCTTTTGGCATCAGCCCGCGGAACGCGGACCAAAGTCTCACCTGAAGCAGTATGGGGGGATGCTGGAACCAAGTTTCCACACCATGAGATGGTTGTGATGTCGTTTGATTCCCTCTATCCCTGCCTTCGCACAGGTTGCTTCGCTCTAGGGCTTGTAAGACAAGCCCTCTATTCCGTCCTTCAATACCTCCTCGAAAGGGTATGATCGACCTTCGTGCAGCCCTAACTTGCTGCTCACGTACTTTCGTCCTGCTATGGTAGCATGTCGTGCAAATTCCCCAATTAATCTAAGTAACTTGCATATCTTATCAAGCAATTATATTTAACACCGCATAAATAGATATTTGTAATTGTGTTTAGTTATTCAATGTAATTCCATTAATTCACACATCACATAAGCATAATAAAAGAAATTCACACATAACATATCAAGATGCATCAACAGAACAAAGACACGGAAATTGCATAATATCTCTCTTTATTTATATCTTCCAAGTGTTTACAAATTCTGTCTACCCTGTGCACACAGCTATAGGGGTCTACGCACTCAGCTGTGGACTTCTACCCTAGGCCTTTGCGCACTCAGCTGCAAAGCCTCTACCTACGCTACGACGCAAGACTTAGACCTTTTTCTTTAGAGCTACGACTCTCTTACATAATTCATCATTGTATGTCTCTAAAACTACTTAGATCTTAGCTCTTTTTATACAATCCCATGGTCCGCGAACCATGGGTAGATCTCTTACAGCTGACTTTACTTTACAAAACTAAGGGTGGACTACCCTTTATGACACATGACACCTTCACACTCTGTGACCTCAAAATGTGGAGTCTCTACAATTTTATTACATAATTTGACTCAAACATGGGCTTTTAACACCAAAACTTCCCTTGGGGGATCCCACTCCCAACAGTGGCTCTAAGTGAGCTTGTCTTTGCCTCCCTCAGCCTCTACGCAACCTTTTCTTGGCCCGAAATTGATGATGCAGGAACTACATCACCCCTTCCTTGTTGTTTTTCTGCTAGGAACAACTTCTATCACTCGAGATAGTTGTTTTCTATTGCTGCTGCTCTTCTCGACCGATGTCCTCGGTTCTCCTATGATCTGCAACCACGCTTTGATACCATCTTGGGATTTCTAAGTCTATCCGTTAGAAACCCTCCATGTACTGTCTGATTTATTCCTTCCTACTTGTTGTCTAGTCAATTGAACGTCTTAAATTGCTCTACATAAATTATCAATCCGAGTATCATAAACTGATGAAGTGTGGTGCACCATATGTGCTTAGTTAACCTTTTTCTTACTTCGTTGTTTTATAGATTTTGTTTTGTTTTGGGGTTTTTTTCTTGTTGATCTCCTAAAGTTTCTAATGCAAATGGAAATCATATTCTAAGGTCTTAAGAATACTTTTAAAGGTCAAGTATAGATGTAGATTTCAAGACAAGGTTTATATCCCTAATGGTAACTTCCAAAACTTAGCACTTCAAAAGATCTCAAAACATGTTATTGATGGAATTAGTACTTAAACAAAAGTGTAAGTATGCAACTACTTCAATCAAACAAAATATGAAATACTGATCATGAAATCACTGTCTCTGCTGCTTGTCTAAATACAGAAATAAAAGTTAAGCTACTGCACTCAAACAAATCAAAAATTGCAAGGAAAGTAAAACTAAGATCAAATTACACATTCATAATTCGATCCCTCGCCAGTAGTCCCGCTATGGCTTTCGAAGGTAACCATCAATGATATGAGCAATTTAATATCTAATTGTAGAAAAGTAAAACTAAAATCAAATCACACATTCATAATTCGATCCCTCGCCAGTAGTCCCGCTATGGCTTTCGAAGGTAATCGTCGATGATATGAGCAATTTAATATCTAACTGCATAAAAGTAAAACTAAAATCAAATCACACATTCATAATTCGATCCCTCATCAGTAGTCCCGCTACGGCTTTCGGAGGTAACCGTCAATGAAATGAGCAATCCAATATCTAATTGCAGAAAAGTAAACTAAAATCAAATCACACATTCATAATTTAATCCCTTGCCAGTAGTCCCGCTATGGCTTTCGGAGGTAACCGTCAATGATATGAGAAAGTTGATTTCTAAACTAACTAACAAAGCAAGTAAAGAAGACTGAAATCAAAACAGAACTAAAAAAAAAAAAAAAAAAAAAAAAAAAAAAAAAAAAAAAAAAAAAAAAAAAAAAAAAAAAAAAAAAAAAAAAAAAAAAAAAAAAAAGGAGGTTAATCTCATGTCACTAGTTGATTGCAAAAACTATAAAGAAAAACTAATCTACAATCAACCAGTTGAACACACTTACATGAATTAAAATTGCATGAATGGGAAAATCTAATCTATCAAACTTGAAAGCAATCAAATGACATAATGAAATCAAAGCAAAATTACAAAATGAAATCTACTCTACATCATTCTAATGTGCTCCATGACATCTACTTCACATCTCCTTCCATGTTGAGAACATCAAAGCTTTATTCTAATTTTTCAAAATTACAAAGTACAACAAAGTTCTTCAAAGCTTTCAAAAGCCATTAAGGAAGAACTACAAACTCCAAGCTAAAGAACTAAAAGCCAAGCCAAACTAACAAATGAAGGAGAGAGATCTCCTATTTATACAAAAAGATGAAAATCCATCTCATTAATGGGGGACCATGAATCTCTCCCTTTACCTCTAGAGTCCTAATCAAAATAGGAACTGATAAGACACATTTCTTCTTAGAGTTACAATACAATTAGTAGATGTGACACATATCCTCATGATCCCATGATTCTTTCCACTCAAATTCGAATTTGGCCTTAGAGTGCCACATAAGGGTCTTCTAGAAGCCTCCTTTCAACCTATACGTGTCAACAATCTCAACCCATTTGTTAGGTATAAGCATATGCACCTTATTTTCTAATTTTTAACCATAAAGTCACTTAAAAAGGCTTGGAATTAATAAATATTGGAAAAACATAAATGTGGCCCAATGATAATGAAAGTGGGATGAATGTGGTGACATGGTAGTGAAATGGAGGTAATATAATGGACATAATAGTGAAAGTGTAATGGAAATGAATGACATTTTCAAGACTCAACATACCCCCAACTGGAGCTATTGCATGTCCTCATGCAATGTATATTACATTAACTCTTTTGATCCTTGAGCTTTTGCTTAACTTTGCATGATATCATTTGATAACTTCATATTTCTGCAAAGTGTTTTACTTGAATTGCAACATGGTTGGTTCTTGTGTTACAACCAATTTTTTTGTTGTTGCATTCTATTTTGATCTTTTAACTTTGCATAATGATATTTTGATTATTGTTGCAAAGTATATCTTTATTGGATTGCATGATGGTTGGTTCTTCTGTGACAACCATGATGTTGTTTGTATCCAATTTATCCTTTAAGCACTTTTTCAAAAGCCATTGTATGCTCATAATAACAATGTAATAGTTAATATATGTTGGAAGTATGTGGCTCATGAGTATGACATGGACATGGCAAGATATGAAGATGAATGTCCCCCCCTCCCCCCCAACTGATGGTATTGCAATGTTATAATAATGGGAATGAGAATGTTTTTCCAACAATTATCATTCTAGCTTTTTATGGAATTCTATGGTCAAAAGTTAGAAAATGACGTACCTTCACTTACCTTTTGGAATGGATGAGTTGTATGTGTGGTGGCTGAAAAATTCTGATCATATTCTTCTTCAAGTGGCTGAACAAGAGGAGTCATGGATAAAGAGATAAGATGACTTTTTATTGCTTCTACTAAAACTTGTTGAAACTGCTCCAAAATGCTGAAAATAATAGTCTTCATGTCTTCAAAACTCGTTGGCACAATTCCTGCTATGTGAAAAGATGTTCTGATGTCGAACATAGCAAGAAATTGTTGGCTTAGTGTCCATTAATGGATGCCACTAGTCAACACGAGAACTCTCACCATTGATGACAATGAGAGTCAAGATGCCCAAACACATCTTGCTAGGTACAAATGAATTTGTCGATGTCGAGTCACCTAGAAGATCTGATGAACAAGGGACATTAATGTATTCTTATTGTTTGTTAGCATGAGGACTTGCCATTAAGGCATGCAAACATCAAGGTGTTTTTACAAAGAACTTAGACTCAAAAGACTATGGACTCAATAATTTCCATTGAAGCAAGGCTTATTTGCGGAATGAAAATGACAGGAAATGGAAGATGAAAATGGAAGATGGCAATGGAGAACAGAAATGACAATGGGCAATAAGCATGTGAATGAGCCTCTTGCTTTTATTTGTGAGTTATGAATGGACAAAAAGAAATGGAAAGCGTAAGTGAATGTAAATGGAAAGTATGAAGTGAAATGAGGTGAATGGTTTATTATGAGGTATGGATGTGATGGATGAATGTGATGGAGACAATAATATCTGAAAGTTTTTCAAGTGTTTGGATCTTATTTGACATCAACATATTTTCTCTTTGTTGTTGATCATCCTCTTACGAAACAAATTGGTCTCTTAGAGAGATACCATTCTCTTGTAGTCATTTGTCCTTCCTCCTGGAACCTACAAAAAAAATAATACTTCTTCTACAATGGAATGTAAGATTATCAAAGGAGAGAGATGATCAATCTCTCTAGTTATGATATTTACACACAAAACTAAGAATTTGTATTAATGAAACAAGTTCTCAAAGGAAAAATCAAAAGAATTTATACATGCTTTGGAATTGGACTTTAGCTGCAGAATGTCGACGGTTTCTGTAGCTAAAAATCTTGAATACAAAGTTAGCCATTCATCTTTCATCATCAGTCCAAAATTAATCAATACCTTCAGAAAAGTGAGGAAATAACTTATTCATTTCATTGATTCAAAATTATTATTTTTTATTGACATGCAGCGGCTTAGTGTGGCGACTTAGTGATAACACACAATTTGACTTCCCTTTGACCAGGGTCTTTTTCATCGAATTGGATCAAATGAATAGGACACCATCCATGTACTGACATTCCCCCAGCTACCCATGTGGCTTGTTTTGCTTGATGACACATGCAACCTAGAGTTTAATAAAAACATCTGCGGAAAGTTGAACTAGCTGCGGAAAGTGGCTGAAACAGTCAACCATTAGTTTTGAATTTTTTTTTTTTCATTATCTGCATGTAGGAACTCTGTGAATGGTAGTGGCATATGGAGCAAAACAGTTTTAGTGATGGAAATGGAATACCAGAGTACCTACTCTTTTGCTGCTCATTTTTTTTTGTAACTGTGCTGACAGATTTTATATCATCACAGGCCTTTTGATATTCATATAATACAAATCCATTGAACACAGATTTACATTGTTTGCTTGTGACATTTATAGTTTACACCATTAGCCAAAAGAAAATCAAGGTGTTGAAGTCTTCCTATCTCATGACCAATAATCAAATTTAACCTCCAAAAATCTCAAACATATTTTAGTTTCAAAATGCTGACATTTCAAATCGTCAAGAGAAACCTATTCGTGTGGTGAATTTAGAGCAGATGACAGTCTTATTATGAAGAATATGCATGCACTCCATAGTGCAAACAAGGAAAAATATTGTGAAGGCACTACAGAGGTTAAAATTCAATAAAGTTGAAATGTCTTAACCAATCATCTGAACTTGAGAGAAGCTCAAATAGGATAGATAGGGAAATCTATATTGTTGTTTATGAAATAGGACAGATAGAATGACCTATATGATTGTTGACGTCCCAAACAATCTCACTATCAAACTGACTCTTTCAGCAAAATCACGTGAGGTGATTCTCTTTCCTGGTACATGGAAAGGATTTGACACAGCGTTAACATATGCAACATGCAACTGTCTGAAAAAATTATCCATGGATTAGATAGACCATGACATCCACCTTGGGATCCTTAACAACGACTTTGAATACATTTCCATGTTGAACAATTTGCCACGTCTTATTAATCGGCTGTGAAGAGCCGTATGTAATTGGTTCACGAAATGGAGTTAAACGGAGCCGTATTCAATTCAAATTGTTGTTAAACAGGTGTTAGATGAATGACTAAAACAAGAGACGTGTAATTATGATTGATTTCCAGCACATAGTTGATTCCAAATTGAAATTCCCTTGCCGAATTAAAGCACAACTTGTTCATTTAATTGAAATTTCGTTTTTTTACACGCGACAAGCAAAAATGGGCTCCAAAGAACAGAGGATTTCTCCCAGACCGCCACAAATTTCTTAAAATGGTTTTTGGGTTATCTAATTGACCCTGCTAGCAAAAAACCCATGTTTTCTTTTTTTCAGATTCATCTTCATTTGGCCAAATCGTGCTCTCAAAGTTTGATGTTTTTCTCTGTTTTCGTTTTTCCTGAGTTGTTGCATTCAGCCTGTAAATTTTTGAATCAATACCAATACAATGAAGATGACCCTAACACTAAAGATGACTCTAAGAGTGAAGGATATGAACATCCAGGAGGTGTGAAGTCAGCTCTACAAAGGGCAACATCAGCATAGTCAACCTTTCTTAGCACATAAGGCTTGTTAATCTCATTGAGATAATTCTGCTCTTAAAAACACATTCTCTTATTCTCCGCCGGTGTAAATATTCAAACCTTGGATCTATCCCAGGATAATTACAACCCATTTCTCACAGTAGGGCTTGCCTCTATTACACAGAAGCATACGGATCTGATGCTTACAAAGCATAAGCATCAAGCAATGGTGCATACTGTGTCAGGTCGATATAATGGGACTTAGGGAATCTGATCAACGAATGGCACACGTCTTGGTGCCTTGGTATTATCACGAACAAGTTTCCTAGGTCTATTTTCTTTTGGATCACGAGAGTTCTGAGCAGGTATCGGTCAAAACAACTGGAACAATTTTTTTTTTAATGTTTTTGCAGGTTCGTTTTAAGGTCAAAACTTGAACAGGGATGCAGATTTTCTTGTTGAAGCCACAGTGAAAGCTAGGATTCAAGATAGCCATTGATTTTTTTTTCTTTTTTTTTTTTTTTTTTTTCTCTCTGAAATTGTAAATTTTTATAAGAATGATTAATGATTTTCAATTTCAGGCAGCAAAGAATTCAAGGAAAATATGCTAAAAGCAGGACTTTGACTGAGGTTTTAGGCTGATTTTTTTATTGATCTGAGCTGGGTGAATAGGATAGGATCCATGTCGGGACAATTTTGGAGATGCCCATGTGGTTATTTTCTTTATTGGACGTCTGTAACCTGCTAAACCTTGAAATCAGCTACGGAATTCTCAACTAGCTGCGAAATCAGGCCACATTCCAAAACCTTATTAAAACATGATACAATGTTTTGAGGACCACTACAAACCATAACCAGTCAATTTTGGACAATTTGAACCTATCAAAGCAGTTGGGTTTCATTTTTTCTTTCATTTTTTTTATTTATTGAATCAATTGAAATGATGAAGTTTATTTTGTCTCCTCTTTTTTTTTTAGCATAACAATTATGTTTCTAATCCTCCAGATCACACAAAGTGCAGGAGGAGAGCATACTCAAGAATTATTAATTTTTTTTTTTTTTTTACATAACAATCTTTTTTTTTATCCTCCAGATCACACAAAGTGCAGGAGGAGAAGATACTCAAGAATTATTAATTTTTTTTTAGATGCAAGAAATAAGGTCTCCTAATTACACTTCCCCGACAATAGCGCCAAAAATGTCTAGTCAATTTAACGTCTTAAATTACTCTACATAAATTATCAATCCAGATATCGTAAACTAATGAAGTGTGGTGCACCATATGTGCTTAGTTAACCTTTTTCTTACTTCATTGTTTTATAGATTTTATTTTGTTTTGGGTTTTGTTCTTGTTGATCTCCTAAAGTTTCTAATGCAGATGGAAATCCTATTCTAAGGTCTTAAGAATACTTTTAAAGGTCAAGTATGGATGTAGCTTTCAAGACAAGGTTTATATCCCTAATGGTAACTTCCAAAACTTAGCACTTCAAAAGATCTCAAAACATGTTATTGATGGAATTAGTATTTAAACAAAAGTGTAAGTATGCAGCTACTTCAATCAAACAAAATATGATATACTGATCATGAAATCACTGTCTCTGTTGCTTGTCTAAATACGTAAATAAAAGTTAAGCTATTGCACTCAAACAAATAAAAAATTGCACGAAAAGTGAAACTAAAATCAAATTACACATTCATAATTCGATCCCTCACCAGTAGTCCCGCTATGGCTTTCAGAGGTAACCGTCAATGATATGAGCAATTTAATATCTAATTGTAGAAAAGTAAAACTAAAATCAAATCACACATTCATAATTCGATCCCTCGCCAGTAGTCCCGCTATGGCTTTCGGAGGCAACCGTCGATGATATGAGCAATTTAATATCTAATTGCATAAAAATAAAACTAAAATCAAATCACACATTCATAATTCGATCCCTCGCCAGTAGTCCCGCTATGGCTTTCGGAGGTAACCGTCAATGAAATGAGCAATCCAATATCTGATTGCAGAAAAGTAAACTAAAATGAAATCACACATTCATAATTCGATCCCTCGCCAGTAGTCCTGCTATGGCTTTCGGAGGTAACTGTCAATGATATGAGCAAGTTGATTTATAAACTAACTAACAAAGCAAGTAAAGAAGACTGAAATCAAAATAGAACTGGAATTAAAATAAAAAATAAATAAATAAAAAT
>APFE030451077.1:0-21964 GCA_000404065.3 Pinus taeda | reverse complement strand
CTCTCTTTGTATGAGGGCATTGTATTTGAGGCGGTGATAGATGTGTATTCTGCGTGTGAGCGAGAAACAGAGAGGTGAGACTGTGAGAGAAAACAGAGGATATTACAGCGGCTTTGCTGTAGGTTGTGTCTCTTCATTTTGCTGGATAATAAAAAGGAAGGACTCGCTGTTCGAGGTGGACGTAGCCCAAACTGGGTGAACCACGTATATCTGTGTCTCTCTTGTTTTGTGCGTTTTCTGTGTTTATATTTCTGCAATATTTTATATGTTCCATTGCTCCGTAATATATAATTCTCTAACAGTTACGACCTCTATTGAAAAAAATCTTCTGACGCTTCAAGCAACTTAGCAAAAGCTTCAGGTTGACAGCTCAGGATTAGTGACTGAGCATATGGTTGAAGAAGCAAAGGCGGTTCCATAATGCATTGCCGAAGTTGCAGTCATATAGGTCGAGCTAGGAGGTCTTCGTGCTAAGATCTACATGCCCACAGAGTGACTCGAGGGCAAGTCACAATGTTTGTGTTGGGGGCTTGTTGGGAATGAGATCCCCCAAGGATAGTTTTAGGGCTAAAAACACATGTTTTGGGACAAGTTTTGTAATAAAGTTGTAAACTTTCCGCATTTTGTGGTCATTGAGCACGAAAGTGTCATGAGTCACGAAGGGTTGTCTGCCCTTATTTTGTAAAGTGTAAAGTTGTTTGTAAAGATCTACACATGGTCTATACACCATGGGATTGTATAAAAAAGAGCTAAGTAAGTGAGCTCTAGGTAGGTAAGTTAAGAAGACAAGTCTTGGACTCTTGATGGAGAACTCTAAGTTTGGGGTCTTAGTGTAGGTAGAGGCTCTGCAGCTGAATGCACAGAGGCATAGGGTGGAATTCTGTAGCTGAGTGTGCAGACCCTTGTAGTTGTGTGCCTAGGGCGGATAGAGCCTGTAATAATCTGGAGATATCAATATAGAGAAGTATTCTACAAATTTTGTGTCTTTATTTATTGTTAATGCATCTGGTTATATTGTGTTTTGGGTTTAATTTACAATGTTCATGTAATGCACAAATATATGTGATTATATTGGGTAGATGAATGCAAGTAAGAATATCAAACTACGTCATGCTAACTGTGATTGTTTAGTAAGATAAGTAAAACACTTAGGATAACTTGGGAACTTGTACAATACATTGTCGTAGCAACGCGAAAGTACCTAGACAGCAGGTTAGGGTTTTTTGAAGGTCAATTGTACTCCTTCGCAGAGGTACTAAATGGTGGAATAAAGGGCTAGACTAACAGAGCCTTAGAACTTAGTGACCTGCACGAAAGCAGGAAAAGAGGGTATAAACTGACATCACGACCATCTCAGGGTGCAGAAAATTGGTTCCAGCATCCCCCCATATTACTTTGGGTGAGACTTCGGTTCGTGCTCGATGGGATGATGACGGAAGGGCCATTAGTGTATGGATTTGTTTGGCTAACTAACGATGAACCTAGGTCAGGCCCCATACAACCAACAATAGGATGAGATTAAACATGCAAATAGATCAAGATATTTCTTACATAAACAAGAATTTCCATAGGTCTGCACCGTTAAGCCCACTTTTCCCATACATTTTCTATCGAAACAAGGATGTCCATACTCACAATGCAAAAATTCTTTCACTAAGAGATGGTGAACAAATAATTCTTACTACAATTTACAACTATGAGATGGTTGGATCGAGCTATTTTTCCTTTCATAAAGAAATTTCATTTCCATCAACAATTACAGTTAAACAAAACATGTTGGCTAAACTATATGTAGAAAACTACAATACTATCGATGGATTGGGTAATGGCGCTAAGGCATTTTCAGATCCTATTCATCTAATAACAATAGACCTGACATTGTTTGGATAGAATTTTTAGAAATAGAGATTTGGAAGCAACAAAGAAAAAAATTCAAACAATTATATGAAATAAATATATTTCCAAGTTGGACACCAATCTTTCAGATTACAAAACCACTAGCAATGTCTCGTAACAAATTACAAGTCAAAATTCGAAAATAATTTCCAATCCAATTAGCATGTGCACAAACAATAGACTTAACACAAGGACTGACATTGGATTAGCTTGAATTTGACCCAACTGGTCTCACAAAACATGGTCTAGTCTATACTACACTATCATGTGTTAAGACTATGGACTCATTATACTTGATTAGCAGATTGGGCCAACAAAAATTCCATGTGAAAAACAAGATATTAGATGAAATGGAGTGACTACAAACAGTTCGTACATGCAAACTAGAATTTGCAAAGAATAGATCTAATAACAAGAATGTTTTATCAATTGCAACTCTAAACACACGTAGTATACATGCACACCTTAGTGACGTCATCCATCACAAAGAATTAATGGACAATATGATTATGTGTTTTCAGGAAACGTATTTGCACATTCCGTTAATAGACAAAGAGTTCTTGTCATTCAACTTTTCCATTGCACATCCTACACATGGCATTCTTACTTGTATAGACAAAAAAATAATGATCAAAGCAACAACAACAATTTGGAAGAACAAAAATAAACTTACGTTAATTGACATATTTTATAATATAGTGAACAAAGTTCCTTATACAAATTAATTACTCCAAAAGACTTGGAATATAAAAATATCTGTGAGGATACAAATATTATATATTAATTGTGTGAATAAGTGCTTCTTACGTTCTTTCTTTGTGACCTTAGTCTTCTTCGTTTGCGCTAGAAATTTTTCAATCTGGTCCTTGAGATGATAAATTTCTTCGTCCTTTTCCATTATTTCTTTGTAACGCATATCCACAAGATCTTTCTGTTCATTGTCTAATGCTTTCTTGTTTTGCTGGATTTTGACTATTTTGTCATTCTCTTGATCTTCTTGCACTTTCTCAGTACATTGGATTACATCATTCTGTGGAAGTGATGATGGATGTAGTGAATGGAATAGGGATTCCCTTCTCTTTTTCTCCTCAGCATATTGTTGCTCAAGTATTGTGATTACTTGTTCTACATCTCTTTGGAATTGTTTTTGTTTACGTAGAGATTGCATTTTTTTTTTTCACTCCTTTGATCTCCCTCTTTTTTTTTATATGTGTGATATATTCTCTTAATCTTATAAAATATATTTCCACTTATATTATATAAAATATAATATATATATATATATATATATATATAATATATATATAATATATAATATATATATATGTTGATAAGAAACATCAAGGGAACTTGAAGAACTCAAGAAGCACTTATCAGAACTTTGTTATGATAAGTGCTTCTTGGGATCTTTCTTTGTGATCCTAGTTTTCTTCACTTGCGCTAGTAATTTTTCGACGTGGTCCTTGAGACGAGAAATCTCTTCATCATTTTAGATTATTTCTTTGTAATTCATATCCACAAGATCTTTCTGTTCATGTTCTAATGCTTTCTTGTTTTGCTGGATTTTGACTATTTTTCCATTCTCTTGATCTTCTTGCACTTCCTCAGTACACTGGATTACATCCTTCTGTGGGAGTGATGATGGATGTAGAGAATGGAATAGGGATTCCCTTGTCTTTTTCTCCTCGGCATATTGTCGCTCAAGTATTTTGATTACTTGTTCTACATCTCTTTGGAATTGTTATTGTTTACTTAGAAATTCCATATTTTTTTTTTCACTTCTTTTATCTCCCTTTTTTTTTATATGTGAATATATTCTCTTAATCTATAAAATATATTCCAATTCTCTCTTATATATATATATATATATATATATATATATATATATATATTTCAAATATTCTCTTTTTATATAATTCTCTTTCTTATCTATATATATATATATAAATTTGTTTTTTGTTATAATAAATCTTTTGTATTTTGGTGTATCTATATATATATATATATATATTGTTTTTTACATATACTAATTGAATTTATTGAAACTATATTAAGGTTTTTCCAATATAGTTTCAAAAAAAAATCACAAATGGATAAAACAAAATGCTTGATTTTAGTTTAAGCCTAAATGCTTTTGAATGGTCCTTGACAGTCACGCTGGTTCATACGATTGACTACGTCAATTAAAGTGGACTAGTGTTATAATGTTGTCGAACAAGGATAGGCCAACGAGAATGTGGGTTGCTTGTTGCGGGGTGGTCTACTAGCGGCAAAGTGGAATGGGGTGTAGCAGCGGAGGTTGTTATGGGGTGGTTTGCCAGCTGGTTATGGAATTATCGGGTGAGGAGGGCTCGCAGTGGAACAACGTTCCGGTGGGATGGTCAAGAATGGCCGTCGGTTGATTGCAATATATAGGAACCACTATGCAGAGGAATAACAATGACTTTACAATACAACAATGCACAATTGTATCTTCCAAAATACAATTTCAAATGCAGTTGGTTTAAAGATTCCCCTCCGTGTGTATTGTTTTTTCATGTAATTATTCATTGACACCCTCATGATGACTGATACGTTTTGTAATAATTCTTTTTAATTATGAAATTGTCAGCAGAAAAACCCAAATCTGGTTATAAGTAAATAATTGTATAGAAAATTTATTTCATTGCCTATAGAAGGGGTAGAAATTTGGCCACTGATTGGATCAATCTTATTGGATGGTGGCTACAACGCCACCTGTTAGTTTTGGGCAGTGACTATTCAGTTAATTGTATTTTTTTTTTAAATGGACAAAGGCCCTCTAACGAATTAGAGAAACTCCCAGATTGCAACGAAATGCTTGAATTGCACAGCAATAAATTTGACGAGGAGTCGATGGGAAAGGGCCTGAATTGAAGAGCGTGGCTCTGTGCAGCAGTGAAGCAGCCAAAGGATCGACTGCTCTGATACCAAATGAAGTGAACACAATTCCTTCTACAAATTAATTACTCCAGAAGACTTGGAATATAAAAATATCCAGGAGGATACAAATATTATATATTATTTGTGTGAATACGAATGAATACAATGAGAATGAGAGGCTTGCTTTTATATCAGGTAAGTGTCTCTTCATGAAGAGTCATGTCTCATTTAAACATGCCTCTTCAACCTAATTATTAGTTTAACTAATCATTATTTATGGTTGTTATTCTTTACATTATTTATATGTATTTTCTTCGTTACAATGTACATGAAAATCCACTTTTATAATAGTTGTCGACTCGAACAGAGTACTTGCAAATCTGAGCAAGGTAATTGTCTCAAAAACAAAGGTTATTTCATGTCCCACAAAATATAAACTCTATTGCATTATTTAATGTCCTCATAGAATTTTCTATTACAATATCTAACACTCGAACTATATTGAAACATGAACAAGGTAGAAGGAATGTTGACAATAGAAACATTCATGTAGATCCTTTTGGGACAATTTGTAATAGTTTCTATTTCCAAGCAGATACATTTGGAACAATTTCTAAGGATGAACTCCATTTTTCCACATGTAAACAGTCAAAAACATATTGACGATGTCTAAAATTGTAGTGCATTATCCAAACAGAAACAAATGTTCAGTACAAGTGCATTCTAAAAAATAGTTTATTATTAGAGCTTTGTCCATGTGTAACAAATTTGACATATAAAAAGTATTTACAAGATGTTGTCGATATTACATACAACCTTCGAGACTTCCATGTACAAAGCATTTTCGTACTAGATAATTCAAATGTTGTTTTGCATATAGAATGATGTGACATCATTTTCAAAGAGGGTTCATATCTTCTATATCTTATGCATCTGCCTACCATGGTGCTCACTCTCTCTTGTTGCCATTTCATGAAATTTATTCAAATTGTGTTGTTTAAGTGTTTTCTTTCATAAAGCATGCTCCTACACTAGTGACCTATCTAAGTAGAAATGATCATGCAAATTTCCTAATGTTCATAGCCTTGTTCTCATATGGTTTATCAAGCCAAGACCCGAGAAGAGTTGACATAATAGGTTTCCATTTTGCAAAAGTATTGAGAGTGCAACTTTTAGAATCTACAACAAACTTGCAAGCCTTTTGGTGTATGTGTCCTCAATCTGAACTCTAGGATCATGGAGTATGGTGGGATCTTGTAGTTCAACACAATGGTGTCTGCATCCTCAATTTGAACTCTTGGATTAAGGAGTCAGGTGGCATCTTGTAGTTCAAAACAACTTCATCTCAGATAGATCTACAAAAGCTAAGCAGATGTCATGATACTCAACATGTCATGATACTAAAAATGTCTTCACAATTGAAACTGGACTTTTTCTTATCCGATATACAAATGCTAAGCATGATGGCATGATACTTAGTATGTCATGAAACTCAAAATCTCTTCAAAATTGTAAGTTTTACTTTTTTTGGTAAAGTTCATGGCACTAGCATGTAGTGTTTTCTTACTAGAAAGCAATTGGAAAGTTAGTACTCGAAATGAACTACCCACTTCATGATCAATAGCCCTGAACAACTCAAGTGAATTCATATGCTATATCAGGCCAAGACCCATGAATACTTCACATAATAGCTTGACATTTCACAAATGTATTGATACTGCAACTTTATAAGAGATTAACCTATGTATTATCGAGATATTTGTAAGAACGGTTCATTTCTAGGGAAGGTTCCATGAACTTGAGCTTCTTTTGCTTACAGTGTCTTGGTTATCCATTTCTGAATACATTAACTTGTGAGCTTTCAACTTTATTGTTTTGTTCTCTTATTTTGTTGGCTAGATGTTGAATAATATCATTCTTATACAATATCAAGTTGTCTTTGTTGATTATGGATGATGAATAGATGTGGAAACATTCTCTGTTGCACTTGCATGTATGTGAAACATTGCTTTGTTTCACTTTTCCATGCTCTTGGGAGTCATAATTTAGTTTTTGGATTCTAAACATATTATAGATATGCTTATATCATGATATTCCATGAGCTCCTTCATCTGGACATAATTGGGTTTTCAAATCTGGAATCAAAACAGGTTATCAATTGATTTGGAAATATATAATGTTATTGTGGCTACTTCAATCCAATGGTGCAAATAGTCACTAAACACCATTTCTGTTATATGTATTCAATTTTTCAATTTGAACTTTGGGATCAACGTATGAGGCTCATGGTTCATAACACACTACTTAGTTTATTAAAAGAACTATGAGGGAATACAATACATGAATCGTGAATTCTAGAATGTAATGTTTCTTTACTCAAAATAAATTGCAATAGTTATTAGTGGCAGGATGCCAAACAAAGTGGTCACATGGAGATTCAACATACACAAGTTTATGGCTCGGGGACTACTACTGGTAGGACTTAGGAAGACTTTCAGTTGGACAGCTACCAATAGGTGTGGGATGATGCGTGGAAACTTCCCTCTTGCATTCAATGGTACCTTACTACAGAGAGATATTGGAAGGGCTTAGGCACTTATAACATTTGTATTACCTTATAGTGGTACCTACCTTCAGTCTATGTCTAGGCCTGACCCTTTCGTACTCTCCCCTTTCTCTTCTTCCAGAAGCACCTTCTTATCTCTTCTTTCTTTCCCACTTGTTCTATTATAAATAAATAAAGCAATGTTTAATGAAGTGTAACCAGTGTTTATATGGGTGAAGCTCGACGCTCTAATTATTCTATATATAATTAATAAGAATGTATGAGTATAAGTATATAAGTGTGAAGTCGTATGGTTATGTCAGTGAGTATGTATCTAGATACCTTACCATAATTGGTTCAAGAATAACATAAGTAATTCAAAGTGAGAATTGTATGTGTGTTCCGGGTTCCCTAGCGAAGCCGAGCACTATAAGCTATCTAGCTATCTATCTATCTTTATCTCTTTGTCTATCTATAGATCTCTCTATCAGTGTGGGAATGTCTGTATGCTTTTGGCTAGATAATAAGAGAATTGGTTCAGTTATAACATAAGTAATAAGAAGTCCTAGTTTTTGTGGGTGGCCAACTTATCGATGAACAATCAACCAACTCTGTAAATGAAGCCCTAATCTCAACCAAAAAAGAAATGTAAGGAGGAAGATCAACCAACTAAGCTTTGTAGGCAAGAATAAGTACCAGGCTCTATAAGCATTACTAGCTTTCGCTGACTAATAAGTTCTAACATACACAAGACTAAGTGGCTAGAAATGTAGCTTATTGATAAACAATCGACAAACTCTGGAAGCATGAATAAACTATGCTATGGAAGCCAACTAGTAAAGCATATTGCATTAATGTAATCCATAGCTCCTAAATATATATTTTCATTATTATTTGTTTTGACTAAATATATTTTCATTATTCTTTGTTTTGACTAAATATATTTTCATTATTTTTTGTTTTGACTAACTAGTTGTTGTTTCTTATTTTACAGGTTTATTTGATATTAAACATTTATAGTTGACTTTTGTTTTGACTAAGTAATTGTGGTTACTTATTTTACAGGTTCATTTGTTGTCGATGCCATATTTGGCTTCGCTATTTTAGTTTCCGTCGAGCCCAACGAGATTGAGCAAGCAATGTGAAGAGATTAGGCCTTCTTCCAATATGTTTTCCCTACTTTCACCAGTCTCAGCTACTGCTTTAGTTGCCTCTACTATTATTACTCTGTAACATCATCATTTTTTATCTTTGTAATTGAATAGAATTATTAGTTGCAACACGTTGTCCCTCTGAATTCACAAGTTGCAACAGTTTGTCCCTCTAAATTCACAAGTTCTTGTGAGAATGGTTCTTTTCTAGGGAAGGTTCCATGAACTTCTGAGGTTTCGGCTTATTGTTTTGTGCTCTTATTTTGTTGGCTAGATGCTGAATACTATCATTATTATACACTATCAAGTTGTCTTTGTTGATCATGCATCATGAATAGATGCAAAAACTTTCTTTGTTGCACTTGCATCCATGTGCATCATTGCTTTGTTTTCAAATCTTGGAGAAAAACAGGCTATCAATTGATTTGGCAATATATATAATTTTATTTTGGCTACTTCAATGTAGTGGTGCAAATAATTACCAAACACCATCTCTGTTATATGTATTCAGTTTGTCAATTTGAACTTTGGGATCAACGAGTGAGGCAAATAGTCACTAAACACCATCTCTATTATATGTATTTAGTTTGTCAAATTGAACTTTGGGATCAACGAGTGAGGTTCATGGTCCATAGGAGAGAGCTTAACTGGATCTACAACATCTGTCTTTTCCAGTGTATCTCCATTGATGTGACAAGCACAAAGGTGATGTAAAAGCTCTTGCATGGTGCCCTTTCGAAGCAAATTTACTAGCTTCTTCTGCCTCAGGTAAGGAATATAACTTTTAACTTCTTTGTTTCAAACATTTGCACGTTGTGATTGGTCTTCACAGCTTTTCATCTTGAAATCTAGGTTTGTGCCCTGCATCAGAAGGAGCTCCTAAGTAGCCCTCGGTTCAGTAGCAATCAATCTAATTTCAATCCAGTACCAAAATTTCTGCACTCAAGGAAGAATTGTGCTTCATGGCCATGTTTATCTAGATTACAATTCAAGTTATATATGTAATATTCAATCTCAAAATGTTAAATACTATCATTGTTATACAATATCAAGTTGTCTTTGATGATCATGCATCATGAATAGATGCGAAAAATTTCTTTGCTACACTTATATTTATGTGCATCATTGTTTTATTTTCAAATCTCAATCACTAAACAACATCTCTGTATTCAGTTTGTCAATTTGAACTTTGGGATCAACGAGTGATGTTCATGGTTCAAAGCACAGAGCTTAACCGGATCTACAACATTTGTCTTTGCTGGTGTATCTCCATGCATGTGGCAAGCACCAAGCTACTGTAAGAGCTCTTGCATGGTGTCCTTTCCAAGCAAATTTATTAGCTTCATGTGCCTCAGGTAAGGAATATAACTCTCAACTTCTTTGTTTCAAATATTTTCACATTGTGATTGGTTTTGACAACTTTTGATCTGGAAATCTAGGTTTGTGCCCTGTAGTGTAATAGATGTGAGAAGGAGCTCCTTCACAGCCATCGATTTAGTAACAATCAATCTAATTTCAATCCAGCACCAAAACTTCTCTACTCAAGGAAGAATTGTGCTTCATGGCTATGTTTGTCTATATTATAATTCAAGTTTAAATGTAATATTCAATCTCAAAAACAGAAAAGCAACACTTCCATTCCATGAGCTTATTACTGGTATGCAGATTGTACATTTCTGCAATGTTATTTTCAGATTCATGTTTTTAGTGTCCTTCCAAATTTCTATTCTAATTTTACACTTGAAATATTTTTGAAAATAAAGTTGAAATCTTTGAAAATAAATTTCAAATCTGCCAGAGAAAAATAACCTCCAGAGCCAGCATAGTCTGTCTCTTACACTTGTGGCATAGTGCCTCCCAGACTAATGCATCTCTAAAAGACTCCAGACATGTTTTACAGATAACCACAACATGCACGTCTTCTTTCACTATGTTTTTCCTGTTTTCACCGGTCTCAGAACATCTGCTATTTTGAACTATGTTCCTCAATGTCTCATATTGCACTGCTGAGTCAACTCTAGTTCTCCTAATCTTCCACCTGAGGGTAGGGACTAGCTGCCACGCAACCCCTTTGTTAAATCAATAAATTCTTTATCATCCTCTTTCTTCTTATTCTTCAGGGCTAAAATGTATAGACAGGTTACAATTATCGAAACAAATATAGTGATCATTAAATTCATCAACCTCCTCTTCAGGGTTATGTTTCAGGTTCGCTTCATTATAAAATCATTAAATTATTATTCTTCATCGCTAAAATATACAGCCATGTTACAATTCTCCAAACAAAAGATGGTCATAATTAAATTCATGATCGTCCCCTTCATCGTTATACTTCATGGCTAAAACGTATAGCCACGTTAAAATTCTCCAAACAAAGATGGTCATCGTTAACTTCATTATCGTCCTCTTCATCCTTATATTTCATGGATTAAATGTCTAGCCATATTGCAATTCTGCTTTTATTTTCCAGCAGAACTTTTTGGGGCTCTATATGCACTTTTATACGCCTGCTCACTTTGGTTTAAATTAAATATCAGATTTTGATTACATATTTATGTGACACACTCTTCACGGTTTAACACTAGAATTGAACAAAACGGGTAAGATTTTCTGCCATAATAGAAAATCGATCGTTTCATCGCTTGTGTGGCCTTCAAGCCCACCCCTTCTTTTAAAACTGTGTTCTCATTGTTCAATGACATAAATATGATAAGCCTGACCTCTCTTCACCGACTTTCCTGAACAAAAATCTGACCTGTTTTGAGCAGTTGCTGGTCTGACATTGCTGCTCTGGACTGCTCCCACTACGTCTGTCATGTTTAGAGTAATTCACAATCAACATTAAAGTTGTCTTTAACATTTGTTTTTCTGATGTTCCCCTGTCCTTGGCGTTTGGAGGACAAAGTTCATGTCATAGGAGCTTTCGCAGAAAGTATACTTCTTCTGAAGGTGAATAAATAAGCCGCTACCTTCCACTACCTTCCAGTCTTGAACTCAAGTGGGACGAATATTCTGCCAGCAACAACATATGCTTCCGACGTTGTTAATGATGAATATTTTGTTGCGTAGAAAATAATATGCTGCCAATTGGTCAGCTGATCAGTTTCTATTATTGCTGGCTGCCTGTCAAAAAAGAATCTATTGAAAAAATACCTCCATTGCTGATCAGTTTCTATTATTGCTGGCTGCCTGTCAACAAAGAATCTATTGAAAAAATACCTCCATTGCCTGCTCTTCTCTGTCAACTGATATGTAAGTGTAGATAATAAATATTTTTTTCCTGATACTTCATTCCTGGAACAACAAATACCTCAGAAGAAATCGGCTTCTCCACACATTACACATCTTCTCCCACAGTTACAAACAACTTCTATTTCAATAATTTTAATTTCGATAAACTGTCTCTCTTTAAAATCTTATGCACAAGTGCCCATCGATACATGTGTTATTATTCTTTACAGTCCGTAAAGAGGTAGCCAATTGCATTGTCTTATATTATATTAGTATTTCAAATTACGTTATAAACATATGATTTTTAGTTATTCACGATAAGGTTTTGTTGGTAATATATTATAAGTTATTTATAATTAAAAAAATGTTATTTTAAATAAGAATTTATTTTTTCCTTTTACTAGTGTAGTTATAAACATTAAATGGTCTATAAATATTGACCCGCATTAATTTACCATAAAAATTAGAATATTTATTTTATTATATATCTTGTGTTGTTAAAATTAAAAACAATATATGATAATTTATTTTAATTATTTTTGTTATTAATTATAAAATATTATTATAAAGTTATTTCATGTCTATCTTTGAAGAAACACTAAATAAATTTTCTTATTATGGAGATTTTATTTGCACTTTATTATGAGGTTCTTAATCTGTCAATAGGCTCCTATTGACTTCTCAATACCACATACTCAAAAAATCATAAGCTACTTCATATAAATTGTTCTATACATTTTTTTAATTAATCAATTTAATTAAAATAAGATTAATCTAAGCTTCATTAAAAATATTCTATATATTTTTATATAGTTAAAAACTATTGTCCAACTAACATTATTAATAATAAATTAATATTTTTAAAATTCTATTTCAAAATAAACCAACCTATCAACATAAAATATAAATATTTATTTAATATTTAAAATATATTAATCATTTTTTATTCAAACAAAAATAAAACTTATACTTTACTTTTAGATAAAATTACTAAATAATTAATCTTTAATCTATTCAATGTAGAGCTTGCACTTAAATACTATTAAACAAATCTTATAAATGAATCATAAATTTCTAATTTTTCTTAAATAAAAAGATACTTATAATAAACTAAAATCATTCCATTTATCCAATAATATGAAATCAAAATAAAATAACTTTTTTTTCTAAAATAAAATTGGTTTTTTGACATTGATCAATGATAAAATCGTAATACACCACTTAAATAAAAGTATGTAGTTGAAATCAACTTGCTAACGAGATTCCTTTATGTTGAGTTATTCAAGCTAATCAACGTCCAAATAAAGCTAAATCATACACCTTGGGGAGCAATCTACAATTTACTTTCTTTTGTTGTGCTCTCGAGAAATGGGGTCATTAATTTACTTTCTTTTGTTGTGCTCTGAATGAATGATTGAAGTTGTGATTAACATAACGATAAGTACAACCTATACTCCTTTCATATAAAATTATAGAACTCTCACAATATTCTTTATGACTCCATAAATATTTTTATGGTTATCAATTTCATCCGGATGCAAGTTTCATTATCCAATACATTTATGCAACAACAACAAGAAATCAATTTCATTTGGTTTACTTATTACCAATAACTCAAAATTGAACTAATTCAATTTTTACATGTGTAAACAATCTCTCTCGCTTTTATAATAAGGATCACGAATATTAAAAGGAGATTGGATTATCTAGAAGTAGTTGTTTCATTTTTTTTTATAAACGTTTATCACTCGAAAATTAAATTTATTATTTAATATAATTAATAAATAATAATTATAATATATTTATAAATTATTTTTTCATCATTTAATGTCATCTTTCTATTTTTATTTTTATATTTTTTTTTTTTTTTTTCATTTTCATTTTTCATTTCCTAATATATTTTTATTTCCATATCACTTCAACTATCATTTCAACGGAGCATCCCATAATCTAATCCTTTCTCCGTAATAAAATCAAACGCAGTATCAAATATTTCAACAATGCATTAACCTTTAATTTTAAAAAGTTAATGGTAGATATGGTTGGGACTTAAGACATCATCTAAGTGAGTTGGATCATTATTATTTACATTGTATTTTTATTCGAAGACGTTTTATTTTTCTCTTTTTACTTCCAACACACACATAAGGTATAAGTCTGGGAACTTCATTAATTTAAGAAAAAGTTAAACCTTCTTAAATGAGTTAATCTTGTTTTTAATGTTTAGATTTTGGTTTCTATAATAGAATTATAAAAATCTAGTGTGGGCTATATTTTTGGGTCTTGTTCAAAGTGGGGAGGCTTCTTTTATTAAATGGTGATAAAAATGAATTACAATCAATTTTACATAAATGATCCTTATACCTCTATTTTATGTCATGGACAAAAAAAATGCAAAGTTCAGATGTAGAAACAGACATCTATTGGATTCGTGGCATGAAACCGTGTCAAGCCACGGTAAAATTGACTAATTTCTGAAACTAGCACTTCTAGACCCCAAAGGAATCTTCTCAACGTAAAAAAAAGATACCCCTCTCAAGGTTCTGCCCTCTTGGATTGCTCTTGGTTCTGTTGAACGAACCTCACTATGCTCTCCTTCCTCCTCATATGGAACATGCTTATCATTTAAATAAAAAAATGTTGTGCAAGCTTGCCAATGTTGTGTTGTTGGCCCATTGGCAGTGGTATCCGAGTTAAGTATTATGGCTAGGGGGAGGTCTTGGGGTCGAACCTCCTGGGAGCCCCCATTAGGCACCTATGTGTTACAATTTTGGAGTAGGTTGTTTTGTTTCAGCAACATTCGTTTAAAATTGGAGTTGCTTGTTGACAAGTCAGCCCTGCTAGGCAAGGTGATTTCGACCCCTGCCAACTCGCTCTATGCGACGTCATTATATTTGTTCAGTGGTCTGGGCAGGTCCACTAGGGGTGGATCGCTCACCACACTATTTTGAATACATGTCGTTATACGGTTGGGCAGGGTCCGCACCACCATGTGGACAACCCACAAATAAATATGTATTAATATAATTTTTTGGGGTATTGACCATTTGGTTGGCTGGCATGGTGGCCTGCAAACCGAAATTTATTAATTTTTTATTTATTTTTTATATAGTGCATATCTATAAAAACAATTATGCGATATTTGGGGGTCACCGGCAAAACTAAATAGATAACAAATTCTCCCATTTTGATTGTCAGATTCCATGCATGGTCCCTTCACCAAATTGTTGCCTCGTTAGTGACTACCACTTGTCCTAGTTTGAACATAACTTTTACCAGCTATATCTTGAGCATACGTACTCGGATTTGGCTATCATTCACATCATTGGAATCATAGCGGTGAGAACTATGATGTGATCATGGTTTCGTTGTAATATGAGGACTTTGATTTTTGATCATTTTCAATGCCATTTCTATTTCTGGAGCTACTTAGATCATTAAAATAATACCAAGACATTGATGTTTACATGTTAAATAACACAAGTTAAATGATCTCAAGAACATGAAAGAGGAAAAAGGAAGATATATCAAGAATTGGACCAACTAAGGTGTGTACCTACAACTTGGGAGATAATGGGAAGAAGAAATAATATTCAAAGAGGTTGTTCAACTAGGGATGCAATCTAAATAGGGAAAGGAATGATTGAAAGGCATAAGTGAACATTAAGTTAGCTATTTAAAGGAGTTACTTCTATATAAAGTTCATATCATTAGTTTAGACAACAAGGCACACGTTTGATAGTTTATATTGCAAATACTATCCTTAAAATATTTGACCTATGTATTGTGACTCACAACTTAAAATCCTAGTATTCACATTTGTAGGTTTCAACCTTGTATAATTAATTGTTTCAAACATATTCTTAATAAAATAGAAAAACATGTAATAGAAAACACACATATTATACACATATATTTTAACTTGGAAACCAAAAACTAGGAAAACTAGAGTAATTTTTTCAATATCTTCTTTTGTATAGTATTACTATATGTATGTATGTGTCTATGTATGTATGCACACACACACACACACACACATACACATATACATATACATCCTGTGACATCCATAAACTATAAATCAATTTACCTAGATTACAATACAATCATAGTTTCTTAACCAAAACTACAAAACCATGGGAAAAACCACCATGTTCCACAAATCCACTAAAGCTGAAAACGATATACCAAAAATATATGCAAAAAATGCCAAAAAAACAAATTGGTTGCACTTCACCCAAAGCCAATGGTGGGGGGGCTTTACCCTCCCTACCACCCCCCATTGTGCCTAGTGCAATATGCAATTTGTGAAGATAGTCATGCAAAGAATGTAACACATATGCAACATTCTCTCACTTGTTGTTTTCTTTTCTCATAGGGTGGTTGCAAGAGTACATGATCAGAAATCCACTCCATACTATTTCTATACACCAAAAGAAATTCTCAATGCTCATAGATTTTATTAATGGATCAATAACATTCTTGAATTTTTCCACCTTCGCCAACACCTTTTCTTCAACCATATCTCTCACAAAGTGATAATGAACATCAATATGATTAATCTTAGAATGATATCTTGGCTACTTTTCGAGGATGATCATCATGGTTTCGTGTACTAACCCAATACTTGAACACAATCTTTATAAGCACATTTATTCATTGCTTGCATTTATGGCTTCCATCATTCATCTTCTATAGATGAAAGTGCCACTACAAAATCTCTCTTTCTCATCCTGATAATTCCTCTGCCAAATAGGTTAAACACATACCCTCTTGTAGATCTTATGTGTTCCAAATACCTAGCCCATTCTACATCAACAAATCCATGTATGTCCAACACTCTATGCAATCCAAGTGTTCCTTCCTAGCATAGTCCATAGCAAGTATTTCCACATAAATACTTGAAAACCCTCTTCGCTGTTGTACAATATTCTTTCCCTAGTTTTGACATAGACCTACTCAATTCTTCCACTACATTTGTAATGTCCAATCTAGTATGGGCCATTGCGTACATCAAACTTCCAACTGCACTAGCATATGGAACATGGGAAATGTCCTCTTCCTCTCCTTGTACCTTGGGACACTATTCCGAGGATAAATTTACACCTAAAGGAATAAGGACCTTTATTAGTTTAAATTCTCGCATATTAAATCTTTGCAACATTGTCTTGATGTATTTCCTTTAATTTAATGAGTTTCATTTTTTATAAATCTCTTTAATTTCCATAGCCAAAGTCAAATTTGTAGCACCAAGGTCCTTCATTTCAAATTTATGCCAAATGAGTTGTCACTTCCTAGATGATTTTGCTATCATTTCCAATCAACAAGATATTATTCACATACAACACCAACTAATTTGAAATACACAATGATCCAATTTGGGCATTGTGAAGCCAAGTCCCAATATATAAGTATTAATTATTTTATACCACATCCTTCATGGTTAATTTAAGAAATATAGAAAATTATTTCACTTGCATACTAGCACTTTCTTTCCTTTAATAGAAAAACCTTATAGTTGTTTCATGTAGATTTATTCATCCAAATATCCGTGTAGGATTGTTTCCTTCACATCCGTTTGTTATACTTCAAATTAAAAAATAGTAACAGTATCTAAAATAATTATAATACAATTTAACTTGGAAATAAGAGAAAAAATATCACCGAAGTCAATTCCTTCTACCTGGGAATAATATTTTCTACTAATCAATCTTTGTATTTCTCCACTCTGCCTTCTACATTCAATTTCCTTCTTAAATATCCATTTTCTACAAATGTTATTTTTTCCAGTAATCAAATCTGTTAGATCACAAACCTCAATCTTTACTTAGGCTACCATTTCTTCAATCATGGCATTTTTATAGATTTTTTTGTTCTTTCAGCCCACTATCTCCCTAATATTTCTATTATCATCAATAATAATAATAATAATAAAGAAAAAATTTAATGGAAATCAAGTGGACTATACCTTTTAGGTTGCCTTCTTTTCCAAAATAATATCCTCAATGCCATAGTATATCGTCCATCTTATTTTAATTCATGATCTATTATAGAGTCTGATTCATCATCCTTGAGTTCAAACTCTATCTTTTTTCATTCTTTCCTTAGTAGGACTTCCTATTTGACAACATATTTTATTTCTCTAAATAGCACATCTCTACTTTACACAACCTTCTTTGCTTCTAGGCTCCAAATCTTATAACCTTTTTGACCATATTTATCTCCAATAAAGATGCACATTCAAATTTCCTATCCTACTTACTCTTATTCTTCTTGGAATGTTTACATAAGAATCAGAACAAAATACCATGATACACTTAAGAGTGGGTTTCTTACCAACATATTTCGAGTCTTTTCTTGCAACACTAATTAGGATGATCTATTCACTAGCTGATGCGCAATGTCCACTACCTCTTCCTAGAATTCCTATCTCAACACGACACCATTGAGCATGCTGCTTGCTCACTCCATCATCATCCTATTCATCATTTCTACAACTCCATTCTTATAAGGTGTGTATGAATTATTCTTTTTCCTTGCTATACCACACTTTTTACAAAATTCTTCAAATTCATTCCCATATAATTATCCACCATTATCTTTGCTTAGCTTCATAATTTTCTTCTTTGGCTAATTTTCCACAAGAGCCTTAAATTCCTTAAATTTATCAAAGACATCATATTTATTACTAAGGAAATAAATCAATGTATTCTTTAAGAATTCATCTATGTTTGAGACATAACACACATATTTACCTATTAATGGAATTGACACAATTTCAAATGCATTATTTTGCACCAACTGTAATATCCCCTATGGAGAATACTACTCTATTTTTCTTCCCATATAAATAATGTTCACATAAATAAAAATCCAAAGAGTAATTATACATACCTTATACCACACCATTACCATGCAATACTTGAAGTACATTCTCTCTAATATGTGCTAGTATTTGGTGCCACGTCATAGTCTTTTCCCTAGAGGTTGTAGGATTTTTTTCCTTCTTCTGCTCCACTCTCAAGAATAATGGAATTGTTGTGCCCATCACTAAAAATTATTATCCATGGCTTATAGAAAATTCCAATCTAAAATTACCTCAACAATACCATTTCTCCTCAAACCATCCTATATATACTCCTTTAAACCATTTTTTTGCACCTGCATCACTCATATTGCTTACTGAAATCAAATTTTTGGCCATTCCAAGGGCGTGTAGAACACCAAAGAGTGTTCTAATTCTTCCACCCATGAGCTTCAACTTGAATTTTCCTCTTCATATGACTCTGGTTGTTGATTCATCTCCTAAGAAAACATAACCACCATCATATCTTTCATACTCATAGAACCACTCCGAATGAGGTGTCATATTAAAGGGTGTGTTTGAGTTAACTAACCATGCCTCATGATAAACATGTGTACTTGAATAAGCCAAAGAGACGTCCCTCCTCCATTTGAGGATGGTTTTCTTCTATAGAAGGAGTCATTAGATTCCTTCCCTTTCTCCACAATTTTGGATTTATAGTCTTTCTTGTAATGCCCTTATTTTATACATATCCAACATACCTTTACGAATTATTGGTGTTATGCGAAATCTATGAATGTGGATAGAATTATCTTCCCTCGGCTTGCTGGACTGAACTAGAACAAAAGAAAGACAAATAAGTTGATGTTTTCTTTAAAGTAAATAGAAAACTAGTTGAAGCCTACCTAGAATTTGTCACATGCTTCACTCGTTCCTTGGCTTGTATGCTCCAATCCTAGCCCTGATCACTATAATTAGAAATTTCACAATCAGACAACATAATCCAAAGATCTACGAGATCTATGTAACATCATCTAATCATTTTATTCAATAGGTCAACATGGTATTGAAATACATGAAATCATAACAGCATATAATAATAGGAAAACAATGAAGTCTTTGAATTAATAGAAATGGAGTGAGCTACAACCAAAAGTGGTTTTTGATCTTGTAGGAGATCTCCTCGAAGTTGAATTTTCATTTCCTTACCACAAATTGCACTTCTATTCACCCTAATGCATGGAATAATATCTCTCATAGTAGCAACATAAGGGTAAAATCAATCTCCAAAATCTAATCCCTTGCCTATGGATGGCTACAAATATATAGATGAGGGAGGTAGTTCATGAATTCTTATCCTTTTACCAATATAGACTTGATGTCCACTCTTGATGGGAGGACGAGCTCAAGGGATAAGGGAGGAAAACTCCAAGATAGGATGTTGTGTGTGGAGCATGATTGTTCAGAGGTCTTTGTTTCAGCCGGATGTATACCCCAGGAAGTTTTGTACACCCCTACATGCGGGGGGGCGCGGGGGGGACTTGTCCCCCCCACGGGGGTCCGGGGGTGCCGATCCCCCCTGGCTGGGGGGTCCAGGGGCCAGCGATCCCCCGGCAGGGGCTCAGGGGCAGCGCCCCCGAAGCTAAAAACATATGTAAATTTGCCTTGTAAAAGTGTAGTAATTTCTAGTCAATCTGAGCCGTTCATTAGGTGGATGATCTGACGGTAGAACTTATGATTAGTTTAGGGTTTTTTCCCTAGAAGGCAACCCCTCTCTTTGTATGAGGGCATTGTATTTGAGGCAGATATAGACGTGTATTCTGTGTGAGCGAGAAACTGAGAGGTGAGATTGTGAGAGAAAACAGAGGATATTACAGCGGATTTGTTGTAGGTCGTGTCTCTTCATTTTGCTGGATAATAGAAAGGAAGGACTGGCTATTCGAGGTGGACGTAGCCCAAACTGGGTGAACCACGTATATCTGTGTCTCTCTTGTTTTGTGTGTTTTCTGTGTTTATATTTCTGCAATATTGTATGTGTTCCATTGCTCCGTAATATATAATTTTCTAACAACTAGTATCAGAGCCAAAGGTCTATTTGGCTAATAAACTCGCATGAAAGAAGGGTTCCTAGTCCGAGTGGGAGCAATGGTGGAAAATGGTAAGTTTATGGTTGAGAAATTTAACGGCCAAAACTTCTCGCTGTGGAAGATACAGATGGAAGATTATCTGTATCAGAAAGATCTATACCTACCATTGGGCGGAAAAACAAAGCAGCCGAAGGATATGGACGATGAAGAATGGAACATTCTCGATACAAAGGCACTCGGAACAATACGGTTGTGCTTTGCAGCGTCAGTAACCTTCAACATTTTGAAGGAAACAACGACAGAGGGTTTGATTAAGGCGTTGGAGAAACTATATGAAAAACCCTCGGCCTCAAACAAGGTATTCTTATGAAACGGTTATTTAATATGAAGATGTCGGAAGGTGGATTTGTTGCAGATCATTTAAATGATTTTAATACTGTTACAAGTCAGTTATGTTATGTAGGGGTAAACCTTGATGATGAAGTTAGAGCTCTGTTATTCTTGTGCTCATTACCAGAAAGTTGGAATAGTTTGGTAATGGCCATTAGTAACTCCGTTTCTGGATCTAGTACTTTAAAGTTTGATGATGTTGTCGGTGCTATCCTTAGCGAGGAAATGCGACGGAAAAGCTCCGGTGAGACATCATGAAATGCTTTGAGTGCAGAGTCTAGAGGAAGAAAAATGGAAAGAGGAAAGAGCTCAGGATATCGCAGTAAATCAAGGAAAGGCAGATCCAAGTCCAGATCGGGGATAGTTTGCTGGAAATGCGGAAAGAAAGGACACCTAAAGAAAGACTGTAGATCTCGGAAGGGAAAAGAAGGAGATTCACAGCAAGAAAACAATCATGAAGCAAATGTGACAGGTGAGGTGTTACAAGATGCTTTGATTCTTTCTTTCGAAAATATCACTGATTCCTGGGTGGTAGATTCAGGGGCCTCATTCCATGCCACACCTGATAAGAAATACTTTCATGACTATGTTCAAGGAGATTTTGGAAAAGTTCGTTTGGGTGATGATAAACCCTGTAAAATTGTTGGAATGGGTAAGGTTCTTGTAAAACAACAGAATGGAAACCAATGGCTACTAAAGGAGGTAAGGCATGTTCCAGATCTAAAGAAAAATTTGATTTCAACAGGGCAGTTAGGTGCTGAAGGTTGTGTGACAACTTTCACAGATAAAGCTTGGAAGGTCACCAAAGGAGCCCCGGTAATAGCAAAAGGCGAAAAGGTTGGTACATTGTATTTATGCAATGGTATTTCTAACTCTGTTAGTGCTTTAACTTCCAAAGGAGAAGATGCAGCATTATGGCATCATAGGCTTGGACACATGAGTGAAAAATGGATGAAGA
>APFE030451059.1:69965-93507 GCA_000404065.3 Pinus taeda | reverse complement strand
CAAGAGTTCACATTATCCAGCTGATCTGGATCTACCCAATAACTCAAGAAATCATCAATGATCTCCTCCTCTGTTTCACCAATGGAAACCTCCTCTGCACCTGCAAACACACACAACTCATCAGTTTTAAAACCACAAGACTTTTTTGTCTTGACTGCTTCCTTTAGCACCTCCGTTTGATCAGATCTGCATGTGGAATCTTCAAATTTCATCTCTGGCACAAGAACTCTAAGCCCCTTTTTCAACAAGGCAATCACAATTTGCCTCAACCTCCTTTGCAATTGTCGCCAAATCACTCTCTTTCCCTTCAGTGGGAAGATCCATTTTCTCTTCTGATTTTCCTACTCTTGCAGCCATTCTTCTAGTACCTGCAATTGTACCTTTATTACTGCAATCTCTCTTTCTCGAACTTCTGTAGTCATCTCATTTCTGTGGCATTTCTCTGAACCTCTTCTTCCTCTAGAAAAAGTCCTTCTACCTCTGGCAGACTGCTTCCTCATGAGTTTCTCACTCACCATGAGTTGTACTAGCCTCTGCAACATCAATCTCTCTTGCTGCCACTTAGATCACCAAGCTCTCCTCACTCAGTCTTTTGGTGAGTACTGGTTCACTACCTCTGGAACCTCTTGAGCACTCCTCTACTCTCTTCAGGCTATCTCTTCAACTCACCTTCTTCTTCAGGACACTCCAATTGTCCTCCTTATTCAGCCGTTAGCTGAATGCCAGGTTCACTGCCACTATTTTCTCTGCAACCATAAACTTAAATCATAAATTTCAGATCAAAAAAATCATCTCACCTTTAAGATCCTGCATGATCTTGTCTTCTTTCCACTTCTGCAATCTTCTTCATTTCATTTGTGTATGCTTGCACATCAAATTTAAAAAACTGATCTTCCTTTCAATCATTCATCACACTTAAAAAAAAAAACACACTTCAATTCTCAACTATACTCATAAAAAAAACAAACGTCTTCAATAGAGCATTCTAGCTCTGATACCACCTGATGCAAGGCTCTACCACTCTACCCTGCAAACCCAGAATATTTTTACACCATGCGTATAAGCACACATCTCAGCATATAATGCCAATTGACATCTTAAATCGTAACTCCCACAGTTGAATCTAAGGATGCTGATAATAAGAAGAAAATAAATAGAATGAATTTGCTTTCCTAGCCATGGCTACCACCCTGTGATATATGGTGCAGTATTATTTCAAAAGCCCTTTTATACAAAAGGCCTTGGTAATGTATATTTGCCCATAAAAAGGGTTTGATTTCCAGATATATATATATAATATATATATATATATATATATAATATTATAATATATAATATATATATATAAATGAACGGAGAACGAAATTCTGTGTTATTAATGTAGAAAATAATGGAGTTTGAGGGTAATCTCAACTGCGAATTCCGTGGATATTAATGTAGAAAATAATGGAGTTTGAGGGCAATCACAATTGCATGGAATTCTGGTTACTTGACACAAGGTGGCATGCCTCGTAGTGTGCGAGAATTATATGCGACAGGGATATTTTGGATCGTTTCCCTCTTAAAATAGGAGTGCGTAAAACTAATCAGATTAACATGAACATCGTCCACTTTAACTCTTCCACTCATGCATTTATTTAGGCACATTCTAATGACAACTTTAAACCACTCATAGACTCGATTTCAAATGGGATCAACGCAAATAGGGATTAATCCACAATTCATGCAACACTCATTCACACATCGATTTGTGCAAACTATCAATCGACCATTAAATCTACGCCAAGCAATGCTACAGGTCTTCAACTCATTATAACTCAATGCCAGTATTAACACAAAGAACAAGGTTCGACTTCATATGTAACTTCAGCGCTTTACACATGGTAACAACTACGGAGTTTAAAATTCTACTAGAACTATGAAATCGACCCCAACTAGAAACTTCAAAGCCCAGATTTGATTTCAACGCAGTTGCTTCTGTACTTCTAATGTATTATCCAATTCTTACAACCCAATCAACAGCGTGTGATCTCAATTTAAATTCAATTTGAGTTTTATGCAGCACACATTGAACATTTTCACAAACTCAGCTCTATGCATCACAGCAAATGCCAATTTAATACTACATCAATTACTCAGTCGATCTCAACATACATCGAACTTTCCACAACTAAAACTGATCACGCATTCAAAGTATTATAAGCTCTTTTACAGTTTGATTGATATTGCACCCAATTTCAGAAATTAACATCCAATTTCTAAAAACCACACTTATCATATTAATAAACAAATACTTACAAACTTATCTTATTAGCCAAATCTTCAACGTTCGTGGCCATTACAACTAGTTGAAGGCTTACAGCCTTGCTGTTCAAGCCTACTCTCAATCTCACACTTTCTCCCTCTCTGATCTTCCATGCCTTTAAGGCTTCATAATTTATAAAACTTAGCATGATCTAAAAAATCCTAAAATCACTCAACTAAAAGCTCTAAAGCTCTACATGCAATGCATTCATATGACAAAAAGCCTCTTGAGGCCTTATTCCATCTTTCCCTATTTTAAAATAGAAAAGCTTCCTTATCACTTAATGATCCACATCCATTCCTTTTATGCCTAAAAGCTCTCCTTAGTTTCTATTTATTTATTTTGATAATATCTAGTTAAGTCATACTTAAAAGCCTAAATATTAAACTGACTTAGAACTTAGGAAACTAATTCCACAAATGCATGACCCCCTATGTCTATTATTTACAATAATTTCCCTTGGGCTGAATGCTCCTGCATCAGAATTGATATTATTACCAACAAAATGCTAAACATGGATATAAGAACACGTAATAAATCAAATTACTATCTTTTCTCCCAATAATTTCCCACCAATTTGGTTACAAAGGAATGATTCACCTTCTAATTGTAGGAATCAATTTAAATTCCACACACATTGGCTATCCCTTGAAATAATCATAATACTATAACAAATGCACTAATATTATTAATCATATTATAATATAGAGCACCTTAGATATATTATATAATATGTATATTATATATATTATATATATATATATTTACTAACTATATATTGATTATATAGTAATATATAGTATATCATATTAATAGTGATATAATGATAATCTATTACCTATATAATATTGTATCATGTATTATATATTGGGACACTGAAATATTGGGCTAAGAAGTAACCTTGCGGAGGTTATGGACGCCTGTTAGTAGTAGTGGCTCTACCTATGATTATAAGAGTTCATCTTTATAACTAAACAAAACAACATGCTTTTGTGCTTTAACTTTAAGTTGTCATCAATTTAAAAGTTGTTGTCAATTATCACTATTATAGTCAATATTTATGAGATACACAAAATGATAGTACTTTGATTTCACTTAAGAGTTCCAAAGAAAAGTCTGAATCCTAGCAATGTGATTTAATTTAACTTCTATTACTTTTTCTTTTGAATTTTATCATCAATTTTACAAAGATAACTGGTTCTTCCTAGTATGTCGCCATTGTTGTGGATAAACAAAACCAGCCACCTAGATTTTTAACAAAATCATGGGTACCCTTCTATTTTGGCTTTAGATAATTCCATTCTTTATGAGTGTTTAGGTAAATTTTATTTTCCTTGGTCTTTATTGCTTGACCTTGGGACTTTATAAGGGGACAATCATATCTTGGTTGTTGTGATTACCGTCTTGGTAACTGATATATACTAATATCTAATATAATATAATAATATATATCTCACTTATACTATTATATCCCTATATAATATTATTAATATATATTATATTATATGTATTACTATATTATTATACCTATAGTACCTATAATAGTATATATAATACTATATCCATAATATTAATGATTATAATTAAAGTGGGTATGCCATTAATTATAATGGACTATTATAGACTATTAGACTATTATACCCCATGTATAATATATTTAATTATCTCGTATCAATATCTCTATACGTATCTACAATTATATTACTATGTAATGGAAATATAAAATATAAGTAAATTGGAATGGTGTCATAAAATTAGATAAAAAAAAGCGCTTGCTTTTGCTTGGTGAAAATAAGCTTGCTAATTTATTGTTATTTTAATTATTTTAAAATGTGGGTTACAATAAAATCGTTTTCTATGAAATAATATATACTAAAAAGGGGTATAGGGATATTAATGTTTAATTTTTCTCGTGTATTGATCATATGCACTTGAAATGATGCAACCTCATTTCCTTCAAGTGGCATGGTTATAACATAGCCCGATAGCCTACTAGTGGTTAGGTTTGACTACCTCGACTCTCAAACAGAATTACAATATGAAATCTTCTAGATATTTCTTCATCATAATCACATGGTTATCCCATTTTGCATGAATAATGTTGAAAATGTGGTGTCCTCTCGAATTATGGTAGTGAAAATAGGAAGGTTAACTTCTGAGTGGCATAAATTTTGCATACAAATATTGATTGAAGCAATTTTACATCATTGGAAATATCTTTGTGTGTAGAATATGAACAAAAGTGTTTCACTAAAGAAACAAAATTTTATCCCTCATAAATTTCATTTGATGTCTCAAGATTCTCTTGGAAAGTTTCATATCCTAATTTTCCATGCTAGGTCCAACCAGTAAAAATGGTCTTGTCAGATAATTCCTCCACCTTTCCCATTCTAAAATAATTGAGATGGATGAAAAAAATATAATGATCCAATATGGATTAATAATCATAATAAATATAAGCTATTGTTCTCCCAACTCTAGAAAACTTAACGCATGTCCATAGGTGGACTGTTAGCGTTCAAATCTAATAACATTATTGTTATTTATTTTCTATGTAGGACTATGTTCTATGGGATGTACAAATGCACTGGATCTGGAGCAAAAGATAGAGGAAGAGTTTCATGGTCAAGGGATATAAGCGATCAGGAGGTTGCACCATTTTTTACAATCGGTTTCATTGATGGGAGGAATTGGATAGGAGACACACCATCTCACCTTTAAAGAGCTACCAATTTGGTTCATCTAGTATTCCCTTATTTATTGTACTAACTAATGTATAATATTATCCATGATAATATATCATTATATATATCTTATAGCCCATACTAGCCCCTTATATTATATACCCATCCTAATATAACTATAGTGGATATCATATAGCATTATATTCATATCTATCTATATATATATATATATATATATATAGATATTTATATATAATATATTATATATATATATATATATATATATAGGATATTTTAACATATGTACCCTATACATAGAATATTAGTATTCTATATAAGATATATATAAAATGATATTAGTATTTTATGGATTATTATATACTATAGTAATATAGTAATATATAATAATATGTTAACCCTATCAACCTTGATGCTTTTAGAGTGGAAATAGAGGAGGAATCAATTGAGAGGGCCATTTTTATTACCAGGGCCCACTTTTGAAAATTGGGGTATGAAACCTTCTAAGAGAATTTTGAGGCATTAAAATGCATTTTTTGGGTTAAACATTTATCACTAAAGAATGCATTTTCATGTTTTATTCTACACATAGAGACATTTATATCAATGCAAGAATTGCCTCAACTAGAGTCCATATGCAAAAGTTATGCCACTCAGAATTTGACCTTCCTATATTGACCACCAAAACTCAAGAGGATGGCATGCCAACCTCAATTATTCATCAAAAAGGGGATAGCCACAAGTGAATTATGAAGAAGCCTCTAGAAGAGTCAATATGGTAACTCTAGGTAGAGGTTGAAGGAGTCAAACCTAACTACTAGTAGGCTATCAAACTATGTTATAATTGGTTCACTAGGAGGAAAATTAGGTATGCTCTATTCCAATTCATTTTTCTTCATGGTTGAGAAAGTAGCTAAGAGTGGATAGGGAGAGAGAATAAATAGAGGGTTTGTGCACTATAGCAACCCACGTGCCATAGACCTCACTTCTTTGGTACTTTTTTACCTATAACATTTGTCTCAATCAATTTAGTGAGAGATTTCACATGCAGAAACTCAACTTGGTTTACCATAGTTAATATCATAACTTGATATACACTACTACTATTTGAGTAACTACGAGTTATGTTTCCCATCATTTAACTATGATTCCTCATGTTCATTGTATTTTAAGAAATGCATGTTCTTCCACTGCATTCTTCCAATGCCTTTGTGTTCTTGCCGAACACTTGCTTCCTACAGTTTCCCTGCATTAGTCACAACAAGTCAAACTAGCACATTTGACTAATGAACATGTATAAAATATGATATCAGGTTAGTTTCAGAATATCATATTACTAAGATAATTTATTAAGAACAAAGAATAGACTAATATATAATAGATCTAGTATATTATCTTACTATATATTATAATATAGGGATATGGTAATATAGTTATAATACCCTATAGGATATTATATATATTAGATAATAGAGAGATACTAATACCTAGGATCTTATATTTATAGGATATAAGATATATTACGGGTTAACAATGCTTTCCAAACAACATTCTTCAATAAGGATATCATATCTTCTTGATCATACAAATTTTGTTGAGTGATCACCAACTCACTCTCTGCATCTTTCAACCAATATTCCACATTCTATTTTGCCAACTACATGATAATATTCATAGAACTCTAAATTTTTGTTACAACCTAATTGAATGTTCACGTCATCCATTGCATCTTAGTCTCAAACTCATATACTTCGTCACGATGTTGTTCTGCAAAGTTTAGTAGTTGATATACAACGTTCTCAACATTTTCCAAATAGTCATTCATCTTGATGGTCTTCCAGTCCCTCACTACATCATTGCCTCCCCAACGAAAAATAGCCAAGGTGTCCACGAACCTATCACATGCACCAAGAATACCCAATCCAATAAATTTCCACCTTGTGATCATCTCAATTGTCACCAAAATATACTCTAAACCCACCTATAATAGTAGCACGAGTTGATACTAAAGAATATGTTGGCTAAATATTAAGTATTCTCTTCTAGGCTCTGGATAGAATAATAGGATACATTGAAAGTAAGAATACCAACCATATAGACCAAACCATTAACTTAACAAAAATAGGGAACGAAAGGCATATTGAAGTTGCATTACTGAAATGAAAAAAAAAAACTAACAACATTTGCAATAGATTAATTCAAAGGCATATTTAAGATGCAATAGTGAAATGAAAAATAGAACTAACAACATTTGAAGTGGATTAATTCAATTTTAAACCATCTATTGGGTGCAGGAATTACATTGAAGCAAACTCCTCAACACTTCATTGTCAACCCAAGGGTTTTGTAAACTTAGAGATGAAGCACAGGCAATGCGAGAAGTGGTATAAAATTTTCCTATTCCTAATCATACTTCTTAAATGAAATGTTGGAGAATGAGACAAAAAACAATCTTAAAGACAATTGACACCAAAGTAATTCTAGTACTGGAATGTAAAAGAATAATTTGTGAGAAAATCAAGTAAAGGAACTTTCACACAACTAGAAGCAATCTTAAATGCTGAAATGAAATACTATATTTATCTTCAATATAGAGGGTTAAATAGAGATAAAGCAGAGGTTAAGGCTTAAGAGAATAGGTTAAAAATAGAGAAATTTAGGACACCAACATCCTCCCATCCCTAAGTTGTTGTGTGTCCTAAGACAACATTTTACCTTATGAAAAAAAATCTTCAAAAATCGATGGCCATCTCTCAATCTTGTACTTCAATACTTATCCCTACTTTCACTACCTTTGGCTTTCTACCTCAGGCTCCTTTCAGCTGATTAGTCACCTTCTTGAGGCATTTGTAGCACTTGGAAGCCCAATACTTTCATACTTTTACTTGTCGTTTCTTCTTCTTGACCTCTGAGAGTAGTTCTACCTCACCTTGCTTTTGCCAATTTTGCTCCTTCATGATTTGGTTCAAAGCCTCCAGGTCATGAACTTTTTGCTCTAGTTCCACTATTCGGTTGTTGAGGTAGAGGGTAGAGGGCTCCGTTCTTAGATCCTCTTGTGTAAATACCTTCTCTGCAACACACTCAAAGAAAGTCTCGTCATTGTCGAGATTAAGGTTGTCCAACATTTACATTATGACATCGCCAAAATTTTCTACGTCTGGGGTTTCCTTATCACCAAGGGTTTTGGCGCCCTCCATAACCTTCGTACGAAGGGTTTCAGTACCTTGCACACTTAACTCCATAGGGTTTTTAATTCCCTATTCTTCCAATTCTCCAGGGGATTTAGTAACCTGTTCATTTAAACCAGCAGGGGCTTTAGTACCCTGTTCATCAAAAACATTGAGGGTTTGAATGTCCTGTTCATCAAAATTGTCAAGGGTCTCCTTGTGTTGTGCCACATCATCCTCGTGACCCTTTTCCTGAACTTCTCGTGCACTCGATTTCATCTTATTCTTTCTTAATTTGTCAACAAGGGTAGACAAAAATATGTCGCTTCCTTTTCGACGTTTTCTTCGATTGCCATGGTGTGGGCTACTACGTCTGCAAGAACTAAAAGGTTATGGCGTTTAATCAAAACCTGAGGTGATTCATAAATCACAACCAGAGAGATTGACCGATACTGATTCATCCCTGGAGAGACAATCTTCTTCCTCATTGAGTTTCTGACTTTTCTTTTCTATTCTAAGGGCGGAGTGTCTTCGACAAACTTCTTTTGTGCTTGCACCAGCATGCTTTTACCTTTTTGCTTGGCAGCGGAGAGTGTCTTTTCCTTCATTTTCTTGCTTGCACTCATGCCAACAAACTTCCCTACACTCCTCGCCCGAAAATCCTTTAGGAATGCCTTCCAGGTCACTCCCTTCTCTTCCAACAATTTCTTGATGAGGATTGTGATAAGCACATGATGATATAGCTTGTATGCAACTTGGCTTGCATTCCTACTCTGCACACCTTTCGCCATTTTCTCGAGACTTCGGAGCAGGTATTAAGGAAAATTAATAAGTTTCCCCGTCTCAAAGTGAAACAACAACCTCATGTGGTACACGAGCATTAATGTCTAACGTCCCTCACAAGTCAAAAATTTATGTAGTATGTACAGGAGGTCTCGCCATTTTCCAAGCATGGTGCTTTGTGTCTAGTCAATTTAGTGTCCTAAATTTCTCTACATAAATTATCAATCTGGGTATCATAAACTGATGAAGTGTGGTGCACTATATGTGCTTAGTTAACGTTTTTCTTACTTCATTGTTTTATAGTTTATGTTGTTTTTGGGAGTTTTGTTTCTTATGCTTAAGGAAATTAATCTAAGAAAGAAATGTTATGCTTCTAGATGAAAATATATAAATGTTAATGGACAACTAAATCTAATAATTTTTCATGTCAAATCTAATTTATAAAGAAGGGAGAAAAGGAAATGAACATTAGATAAAAACAAATCAAAACTTTGAATAGTTAGATTAATCTAAGCCGGAAAAATGTCTATGAAATGAAAGCAAAAACTGAAAAAGAAATTTAAATGAAAGACTAAGACTGAAATTGAAATTGCAACTAATCTACTATAATAGCTAAATGAAGTGTTTTATCAATTTGCTATACAATTTTGGGAGAACTACCTCCTTCTGATAGCATTTGGAGGCATTCAATACTTAATTGTTCTAAAACTAAAAATGAAATTGTGATAAAATTAAATACAAAACATGTAAAAGAAAACTAATCTACTATGTGCTCTAATGCTCCAAGCACCAATTGGAAAATAGGAGGACTACTTTCTTGAACTATTTTGCTAAGAATAGATTATACAATTAGTTATGCTAATTTGAAATGGAAAGCAAATACAAAACATGTAAAGGAAAACTAATCTACTGTGTGCTCTAATGCTCCAAGCACCAATTGGAAAATAGGAGGACTACTTTCTTGGACTATTTTTCTAAGCATATATTACATAGTTAGATAGATATAAAATCAACCAGTTGAACACACTTGCATGAATTAAATTTGCATGAATGGAAAATCTAAACTATTAAACTTGAAAACAATGATAAACATAAAATGACATACTTGAATGAAATCAAAGCAAAACTGCAAAAATAAAATGTAATCTACCTTACATTCTAATATGCTCCATAACATCTACTTCACATCTCCTTCCATGTTGAGAACTCAAAGCTTTATTCAAATTCTTCAAAATTACAAAAGTTTAGAAAGCTCTCCAAAGCTACCAAATGAAGGAGAGTGATCTCATATTTATACAAAAAGATGAGAACTCATCTTATTAATGAGAGTCCATGAATCTCTCCCTATACCTCTAGAGTTTTAATCAAAATAGGAAATGATAAGACACATTTCTTCTTATAGTTTCAATACAAGTAGGAAATGTGACACATATCCTCATGATCCCATGATCCTCTCCACTCAAATTCGAATTTGGCCTTAGGATGCTACATAAAGGTCTTCTAGAAGCCTCATTTTGACCTACACATGTCAACAATCTCATCCCACTTGTTAGGTATAAGCATATGCACATTGTTTTCTAATTTTTAACCACAAATTCACCTAAAAATGCAAAGAATTAATAAAGTTTGGAAAAACATAAATGTGACCCAATGATAATGAAAGTGAGATGAATGTAGTGACATGGTAGTGAAATGAAGGTGAAATGGAGGTGATATAATGGACATACTAGTGAAAGTGTAATGGAAGTGAATGACAATTTCAAGACCCAACATACCCCCCAATTGAAGCTATTGCATTTCCTCATGCAAGATATATTACATTAATTCTCTTGAGCTTTGGCTTAACTTTGCATGATATAATTTGATAACTTCATACTTCTACAAAGTGTTTTACTTGAATTGCAACATGGTTGGTTCTTGTGTTACAACCATATTTTGTTGTTGCATTCTATTTTGATCTTTGAACTTTGCATACTGATAATTTGATTATTGTTTATAAAGTATATCTTTATTGGATTGCATGATGGTTGGTTCTTGTGTGACAACCATGATTGTGTTTGTATCCAATTATCCTTTCAGCACTTTTCAAAAGCCATTGTATGCTCATAATAATAATGTAATAGTTAATATATTTTGGAAGTATGTGGGCTTATGAATATGATACGAACATGGAAAGATATGAATATGAATGTATCCCCCCCCTACTGATGGTATTGGCAATTTTATGAAATGAGGAAGAGAAATGTTTTTCCAACAATTGCCATTCTAGCTTTTTATGGAATTCTATGGTCAAAAGTTAGAAAAGAACGTACCTTAACTTACCCTTTGGAAATGGATGAGTTGTATGTGTGGTGGCTACAAAATTCTGATCATAATCTTCTTCAAGTGGCTGGACAAAAAGAATCATGGATAAAAGAGTCAAGATGACTTTTTATTGCTTCTACTAAAACTTGCTAAATCTATTGCTGAATAGTGCTGATTTGTTTTATATCTGCTCCAAAATGTTGAAAATAATAGTCTTCATGTCTTCAAAACTCATTGGCACAATTCCTACTATGTGAAGAGATGTTCTGATGTCGAACATAGTAGGAAATTTTTGACTTAGTGGCCATTAATGGATTCCACTAGTCAACATGAGAACTTTCACCATTGGTGACAATGAGAGTCAAGATGCCCAAACACATCTTGCTAGGTACGAATAAATTTGCCAATGTCGAGTCATCTAGAAGATCTGATGAACAAGAGACATTAATTTATTCCCATTGTTCATCGGCATGAGGAGTTGCCATTAAGGTATACAAGCCTCAAGGTGTTTTCACAAGGAATTTAGACTCAAAGGACTATGGACTCAATAATTTGCATTGAATCAGGCCTTATTTGCGAAATGAAAATGATAGGAAAAAGAAATCAAAATGGAAGATGGTAATGGAAAGTAGAAATGGACATGGGCAATAAGCATGTAACTGAGCCTCTTGCTTTTATTTGTGGGCTATGAGTGGAAAAAAAGTAATGGAAAGTGTATGTGAATGTAAATGGAAAATATGAAGGGAAATGAGGTGAATGGTTTATTATGAAGTATGGATGTGATGGAGACAATAGTATCTGAAAGTGTTTCAAGTGTTTGGATCTGATTTTGCATTAGAATGTTTCTTCTTTGTTGCTGATCATCCTCTTATGAAACAAATTGGTCTCTTAAGAGAGACATTATTCACTTGTAGTCATTTGTCCTTCCTCCTGGAACCTGCAAAAGAAACTAATACTTCTTCTACAATGGAATGTAAGATTATCAAAGGATAGAGGTGATCAATCTCTCTAGTTATGATATTTACACAAAAAACTAAGAATTCGTACTAATTAAACAAGTTCACAAAGGAAACCAAAAGAATTTATACCTGCTTCAGAATTAGTACCTCAAGTTAAATGTTGTTTCTTTTCAACAATTTATTTCATTATTTACTATTTCAAACTTTGATGATGAATTTCTCATGGTTTAGATCTCGTTGATATCTTTCCATTGATACTTGAATCATCAAAATCTGATTTCGTATGAGAAAGTTGGGCTGATTTGAACAGTGAGGTTTTTTAGCTTGCAGAATTGATGTTTAGCTATGGAATGAATTTAGCTGCAAAACGTGCTCAATTTCTGTAGCTAAAAATCTTGAATAGAAATTTAGCTATTCATTTTTCATCATCAGTCCAAAATTAATCAATACCTTTTAGAAAAATGAGCAAATAACCTACTTATTTCATTAATTCTCTCTCTCTCTCTCTCTATATATATATATATATATATATTTCTTGTCCTTGATTGATTGGAAACATAAATCTTATTGGATTTTATTTGTAAAGGTGGTAGATGATGTCTATGGCCTCACGAAACTGCTTCAGATCCCTATCTCTCAGAAACATGTGCAGAACATAGTCTAATTTGCCATAGGTTTCTTTGTTTGACTTTCCTTTGACTAGGGACTTCTTCGTCAATCTAGGCCAAATGAATATGATACGATCCATGCCCTAATGTTTTCCAAGCTACCAATGTAGTTCGTTTCCTGTCTTAACACGTGGAACCTACAAAAGCATGGAGATGGCTACGGAGCAACTGATTAGCTGTGGAATGTGGCTGTGTTTTGTAGCTAAAAGACAGCTAACCAGTTTTCTTCAACATCTTTTTTACAACTGAGGATATCCTCTCATATATTTTACTCCTATAGGTTCCGTTCTTACGATGAGACCCATCACTCCTATTCTCTACTTTTCTTCAAATTTCCTTCACTGTCTATGTGTAGAAGACTGTGTAAATGGTAGTAGGAGCAAAAAAAATGACGATGGATATGGGAAGTAGAACGACTATGCATATGAGACAGAGCGGCTGTACATTCAGGGTATACGAGAAACAGAGTGCCTGCATGCATAAGATTTGTTGAAATAGAGTGTGCTTCAAGGTATGTGAGATAGAATGTCTGTGCGTAAAAAAAGGTGAAAAAAAAAAAACAAAGTGAGAGTTAACAGAATGTTGGAGAAGTTTGGTTGAAAATAAACGATCAACATTGTGTACTCCTCCTGCCTCAATGCCACAATCAACATCTTCATCTTCGCCACTCTATCAATCAGGTTGTGAAGAGCCGTATCCAATTGGGATAAGTCATGTTATCAGCCGTTAAACAAGTGTAATAGTGAAGTACGAGTTAAAGACGACCATGAGATTGTTAGCATTAAAGGTGGGAGGGATGGCGTAAGTAGGATTGAATGCCACCACACAATTAGTTCCCAAATCAGATTTCCCCTCTCCAAGCATGCCGTGTTAAAACAATAGTCTGTTCATTAATAAAAATTCATTTTTCTTCACGCGACATGCAAAAAGGGGCTTCAGAGAACTGCGAATTTCTCCCAAACCGCTGTGAATTTCTTAAAACCATTTTTGGGTTATCTAATTGACCCTGTCCCTGAAAAAATCCATATTTTAGTTTTTCCTAATTTGTCTTCATTTGGCTTGAATGTGCAGTTGATGTTTGACGTTTTTTACATCTCTGTGTTTTTCTGGAAGTACTGCATTCGGCTGTAAAATAAATTTCAATTCTTTTTTAGATGCAATCACAGCACAGGAAATAGTGAATGAACTAGCCAGTCTTGGGAAATTCTTGCAGAGATTTTAGATCTTCGATAACTCTCACAAAGGCCTTAGAGAGTGCTCTGGATGGTCGTCTGAAGCTCAGTTGAACACATACTTTGAAGTTTGGTTTTCATGTCAGATGTGGTCACAAATAAGAAATCAGAGGTAGCAAACAAATCAAACACGACACTTGATGTAATTTTTTTTTTGCTGATAAATGATACTTTGGAATTTCTTAAAATTCCACCGCACTTTTTATGTCAAATGAAACTCACCTTGCTTGCACACAAAAAAACAATGGATTTGTCTTTCACCATTCTAATAGAGAAATCAATGCTTTCCTATTGAACTAAAGCTCATATGATTTGCACAATTGGATTTTTCATTGACAGGTTTTGATGAAGTCCTAATCACAACAATGGATTGGAATCTAATGGTTCCCAATTTCAAGCAACAAAGGCTTCAAGGTAAATGTACTGAAAACGGGACTTTGATTGAGGTCTTAAGCTCATTTTGTTACGATCTGGGCTAGGTGACTAGGATAGGACCCATGTTGGGACGATTCCAGAGATTCCCATGTGGTCAGTTTCTTCATTTGATGCCTGCAACCTGCTAAACCTTGGAAATAGTTGTGGAACACACAGTTAGTTGTGGAACAAGGCTTCGTTTCACAACTAATTTGCAAAATCTTATTAAAATAGGACATGGTGTTTTGAGGGTCACTACAAACCATAACCAATCAATCTTGGACAGCTAAACCTATCAAAGCAGTTGGATTTTTTTTTCTCATTGAATCAAATGAAATGATTTTTTTTTTTTTTTTTTAACATAACAATTCTTTTTCTGATCCTCCAGACCACACCAAAGTGCAGGAGGAGAGCATACTTAGATATATATATATATATATATATATATGTAAGAAATAAGGTCTCCTAATTACACTTCCCCAGCAACGACACCAAAATGTCTAGTCAATTTAGTGTCATAAATTGCTCTACATAAATTATGAATCCGGGTATCATAAACTGATGAAGTGTGGCACACTATATGTGCTTATTTAACCTTTTTCTTACTTCGTTTTTTTATAGTTTATGTTGCTTTTGAGGGTTTTGTTTCTTATGCTTAAGGAAATTAATCTAAGAAAGAAAAGTTATGCTTCTAGGTGAAAATCTATAAATGTTAATGGACAACTAAATCAAATGGCTTTTAATGTTAAAATCTAATTTCTAAAGAAGGGAGAAAAGGAAATGAACATTAGATAAAAACAAATCAAAACTTTGAATAGCTAGATTAATCTAAGCCGGCAAAATGTCTATGAAATTAAAGCAAAAACTAAAAATGAAATTTAAATGAAAGACTAAGACTGAAAGTGAAATTGCAACTAATCTACTATAATAGCTAAATGAAGTGTTTTATCTCTTTGTTATACAATTTTGGGAGAACTACCTCCTTGTGATAGCATTTGGAGGGATTCAATACTTCATTATTCTAAAACTGAAAATGAAATTGCAATAAAAATAAATACAAAACATGTAAAGGAAAACCAATATACTATGTGCTTTAATGCTCTAAGCACCAATTGGAAAATAGGAGGACTACTTTCTTGGACTATTTTGCTAAGCATAGATTATACAGTTAGTTATGCTAACTTGAAATGGAAAGAAAATACAAAACATGTAAAGGAAAACTAATCTACTGTGTGCTCTAATGCTCCAAGCACCAATTGGAAAATAGGAGGACTACTTTCTTGGACTATTTTGCTAAGCATATATTACATAGTTAGATAAATCTACAAGCAACCGGTTGAACACACTCGCATGAATGGAAAATCTAAACTATTAAACTTGAAAAAAATCATAAACATAAAATGACATACTTGAATGAAATCAAAGCAAAACTACAAAGATAAAATCTAATCTACCTTACATTCTAATATGTTCCATGGCATCTACTTCACATCTCCTTCCATGTTGAGAACATCAAAGCTTTATTCAAATTCTTCAAAATTACAAAAGTTTACAAAGCTCTCCAAAGCGTTCCAAAGCTACCAAATGAATGAGAGAGATCTCCTATTTATACAAAAAGATGAGAAATCATCTCAGTAATGAGAGGCCATGAATCTCTCCCTATACCTCTAGAGTTCTAATCAGAATAGGAAATGATAAGACACATGTATTCTTAGAGTTTCAATACAAGTAGGAAATGTGACACATATCCTTATGATCCCATGATCCTCTACACTCAAATTCGAATTTGGCCTTAGGATGCCACATAAAGGTCTTCTAGAAGCCTCCTTTTGACCTACACATGTCAACAATCTCATCCCACTTGTTAGGTATAAGCATATGCACATTATTTTCTAATTCTTAACCACAAATTCATCTAAAAATGCTAAGAATTAATACAATTTGGAAAAACATAAATGTGACCCAATGATAATGAAAGTGAGATAATTGTAGTGACATGGTAGTGAAATGAAGGTGAAATGGAGGTGATATAATGGACATAATAGTGAAAGTGTAATGGAAGTGAATGACAATTTCATGACCCAACACTCTGCCGAAACCCTTTCTTCCAGTTAACTTTGAGCTTTTTGTCACTCACATTGACGCCATCGTCTCTTTTCAAGCCTCTCTTTTTTTAACCATTGCTCCCCTATCGTTGGAAAGCCTATAGATCATGCAATGGACTCCTCCATGACTTCGAATTCTAATTAGATGACCCTAGCTTGGCCTCCTTCAAACGTCTTCATGAACTCCAGCACCATGGCCATGTCGAAGCCATTGAACTTCTACAAAAATGGAAGGAATCCGGATTCTTACAATAGTGCGAGACTGTTTCGGTATTTCGCAGTCTGTTCTATCTCCTTCAAGGACGATGGCTCATTCCTTATGGATGCCATGTTTGACTTTGCCACAATTGCCTATCACAACCTCAAAGGATTTTAGTGAGCAATACAACCGGTTGTTGAGAATTTTATGTTGGAGGTCCATCCATCCTTCGTCTTTTCAGTCCCATCCAATCGATCATGCTTAATGATAGAAAAACAGCTCCTTGGATCAGATGCAAATACGTATCATCTTGCTACAGTGAGCAATAATGATTGGATGTGGTAGAGGCTTATGCAGTAATGGTGTAATGGCCATAAATATCCGGTTAGGAGGTAAGAAAATGATGAAAAAGTGATGGGAGATTGTTTCAAAGGGAGGTGAGTTATGAGTTTTTGGACAACCTGTACTATCCCACGATCTACCTCATAATTCAATTAAGACATATTTCAGATCCCATTAAGAAAAATAGTTTTCAGAACGCAATATATCTTGTACTTTAAATATTTTCCTAAGTTAGTAAATGATAAAACAAAGTATCAATTAAAATATATAATGTTATGATCTATCAGTGTAGGAATCACTCACGTGAAGAGTAATAAAATTCCATAAACATTCTTCATAAGATGCTTTTGTACTGTGCAAAATTTGTTTTACACTTGCTCCCACAATCGGTCGCACTCCTGCACTGATATAGCTTGCACTGCATCGTGTTTGCACTGTGCATCTTGCACCAGGGATTTTACCAAAATAACAATTCTGATAGAACACTATTCTTTAGCTGGGAAAACAATTTGCCTCAATATGCAAGAAAAGTTTTGCTCACCATCCTTTGGTGTGGCATGAGCATTCCTTCTGGATTGACTACATCAAATTTTGCAATCAATTTATGAGGGAATAAGGAAGTGGGGGAGGGGTGATTTTCAGAATGGGAAGGAACATTACTGCAGGGATTCCAAGAACAATATCACTATGGGGGATAAATGAGAATGGGATGTGGAAAAAAATTCAGGGGAAACAACGGGATTTCATGAGATCGGGTAAGGGTAGTTTTCTTAGAAGAAAGAGGAGGGTAATTCATTGGAGATTTAGAAAAAGAAAAATAGTGGGAATTATGAAACGAGAAAATACAAGAAAAGCAGAATTTTATCTTCAAGGTCTGCATGCACTGGTGCCAAAAAATGTAATTGGAGCGAGAATTAAGTGTTTACATGGATAAATATTTCCATGCTAGTCACCCCAAACTTGGGTAAGGTCTGGGTTCCTTGAACCTGCTTCATCTTGGTGGCAGTAAACATATCTAAAAAATCAAGTAACATTCCCTTTCTATTGAAATTTCGATCTTCCTGCCAGCATGCTGGTTTTCAGGTTGATCCTTCTGCAATCATGTCAGTCAACTGATTTTCATTATTATTATTTTTTAATGAGGAAAAGAAATAATCAAATCTTCATTAGTTTGGTGTTAATACCTACCAACTCCTTTTCAAATTGCTGTTGGACTTGCTGCATAAAATCTCCTTTAGAAAGGGGCTGAAAATATACCTTCAATCTATGCCCATTTACCATGAACACAAAATTACGTTCATCAATAGTTTTGATCTCTACCGTTCCATTTTCAAACACTTCGACCACCTAATAAGGGTCCCATCCAGTGTGTATGGATTTTCCCTTTAAAATGTTTGAATCTAGAATCATAACGGAGAACCCAATCACCAGGTTAGAATTGCTTCTTCTAGATGGACTTGTCATGCCACTTCTTGTGTTGTTGTTGAACCAAGATGTTTTGTTGAATAGCATCCATTCGAAATTCATCTAACTCATTCAGTTGTAGAAGATGCTATTGTTGTGCTTCAGAGAGATCTAGCCCTAATTGGATCATAGTCCTGAAAGTCTTGATATGGAATTCTATTGGCAAGAGGACTTGTTTCTCGTACACCATCTCATATGGTGTGTTTCCTGTGTTGTTCCTCAAAGTGGTTCTGTATGCCCACAATGCTTCCAATAATTTGTAAGCCCAATCCTTTTCTATGAATATTTAATGTCTTTGTGAGGATGGACTCAATCACCTTGTTTGTGAACTCCACCTCACAATTTTCTTACGGGTGATACGTGTAGATATCATGTGTTGTATTTTGTACTGCTCCATCACACCCTGTACTGGATTAGAAATAAATTGCGGTCCATTGTGAAAAATAATTTCTCTAGGCACACCAAATCTAGTAAATATTTTAGTAAAATAAAATCAATCTTTCAGTAGCAAAAGAAAGAGCTTTAGCTTCTATCCAATTTGTAACAAAATTTGTACAAACCAAAATATGCTTTTTATTTAACGATGTTGGATTTATTGGTCCTACAAAATCAATGGCCCATTTTTCAAAAGGATCAATCATAACCTGAGGACATAAAGGCATTTAATTGGTTTTATTAGGTTGGCTGATTCACTGACATAGGTTACATTGCTTAACGTACTATTTGGCATCCTTAAATACGGAGGGCCAAAAATAGCCATCTCATAACACTTTGTATGCAATCTGCTTATTGGCGAAGTGACCCCCGCAAGGTTCATCATGGGTAGATTTTAAAATATCAAACACTTCTTCCTCTCTTACACATCTACGGATAATGAGATATGCTCTAGTGTAAAAGAGGTCTCCTTGAATCCAGGAATATACAACAATTTTCTGTATGATATTCGATTTTTCATGAGGTGATAAGTGAGGTGGTAATTTTCCAGTGACAAAATAGTTAGCTATGTCAAAAAACCATGGGGATTTTGTTGACACAACAAAAATATGTTCGTCAGGAAAATCATCATCAACAAGAATTGCTTCACCGGGATTATTTAATCTTGAAAGATAATATGCTACTACATTATATTTTCCTGGTCTATCAATAATGGTAATATTAAATTCCTATAACAATAATAACCACCTAGTCACTCTACCGATAGTTAATGGCTTATTCATCAAATATATTATTACTAAATGGTCAGTACACACAAAGATTTCATATCCTGTAATATAATGTCTGAATTTCTTAATGGAAAAAATTACGGCCAAAAACTCTTTCTCAGTAACTGTATAATTTAGTTCAGCGGGTGACAAATTTTTACTAATGAAATAAATAGCATAAGGTTATTTGTCTTCTTCTTGTCCTAAAGCTGTGCCAATACCAGTATCTAAGGCATCAGAGGAAATATGAAATGGCAGGGACCAGTTTTTTCCTCTCAAAGCTGGTGCTTGGACTAGGTTTTCCTTCAATGTCTCAAAGGACTATTGGCAAGCTGTGGACCAAGAAAACTCACTATCTTTAGCCAAAATTCGAAAAAAGGGGGTAGCTATCCTTGAGAAATTCTCAATGAATCTCCTATAGTAGCCCGCATGTCCTAGAAAGCCTCTCACCTCCCTTTGCATTTTGGGTATAGAAAGACTCAAAATAATTTCTATTTTTTCAGGGTCAACCTAGATACCTTGGTTAGAAATAAGATGGCTAAGAACCACCCCTGCCTTGCACATTACTCTGCATTTTTTATCACTCAAGGCGAGATGACATTCTTGGCACCGAAGAAGCACTTTTTCTAGATTCTTGAGGGATTCCTAAAATGAATCACCAAACACAGAAAAGTCATCCATATAGATTTCCGCACACTCAAGATCAACAAAAATGGCCAAGACCTCCCTTTGAAAGGTAGTCATCGCATTACATAGCCCAAAGGGAAGCACTCGGTAAGAAAATGTACCTCATGGACATGTAAAAGTGGTTTTGTCTTAATCCTCAAGTGCAATCTATATCTGGTTATACCAACTACAACCATCTAGAAAAGAAAAGTACTTCTTACCAGCAAGGGTATCAAGTACTTTATCGATGAAAGGAAGGGGGAAGCAATATTTGAGAGTGGCTTTGTTCAGTTCTCTGTAGTCAATACAAATGCGCCATCTCGCATCTTTTTTTGAGACTAAGACCAACAGAGAGACCCACTGGCTATCATAAATGGGATAGATAAAATCAACATATAAGAGTTTTTGCAATTCTTCCTTTACAACATCTCTTAGAAAGGCTGGGTTCATTCATCTTTGGGGTTGCTGGACAGGTTGGCCTCCATCATGAATATAAATATGGTGGGTAAAAGTTTCAAGAGGGATGCCTTTCATATCTTCATAGCCCCATGCAAAGGCATCAAGGTGGTTCCACAACAAACTCACAAGCTGCTCTTGTTGGGTACAATCCAATTCTGAACTGATATGCAAGGATTTGCCTAGACTAATATCAACAAGAGCGGTATCAGGCTCAAGAGTACACAGAGGTGTCGCTAGAGATGGTGGCAAGGGAGGTAGAGAGTCATATCTCTCTTGAAAAACTAGACTAAAAATCTAACTCAATGACGCAAAATTGGGCATTGCTGGGCAATTTATTGGGCTTAAATTGCTGCATTAATTATCGACCAGGGAAACTTGTAAGCTTCTGATGATGCCGACACTATATGTGCAGGAGTAGGCGACTAATTCTATGTCTAATGAAATTACCTACGATTCAATATAATATGCAAGGGAAGAGGCTCCTAACTTAGGAGATCCTGGTTGTCCTTCCCTACAGTATCATAGAGAAATCATAAAACTAGAAACTTAAAATGCAAACGAGAGGATGAACTTCAATTGTTGTTTAGATAAAGAGAGAAAGACTAATCCAGACTAAACTAAAATTCATCCATAAGCATAAACTAAATGAAATAACTTGAAACATAAAAGCAAAAAGATGAATTCCAATTACAAATCAAATAGAGAGAGAGAGCCTAACTTAGACTCTTGGTGGTTCTCTCATATATTGATAAGACCCTAATTGAAAATTCATTCATCAAACCAATCCTCAAACATCAAACACCTAAGCAATTAAATAAAATAAGATCTAATATGAAATAACAAGTTTCTTTGCTCCTTCTAGAGTGAGCTCAATTCTCCTAGGCACAAAGGGACAAGCCATTCCATATACTACATTAAGATAACTTCTATCTAAAACTACATAATGAAAAACTATTTCTAAAACTACATAATGAAAATATATGTCAAATGAAGCTTTATTCCATCATAAATTGGATACAATGCTTGAAGAGTCCTCCCCTTTGGAATGGAGGAGGTGCTCCTATTTATACAAAAACTATGATAACAACCTCATAAATGTAGACCCACTATTCTCTCCTTTGACCCACATATTTCTCAACCAATGATGACACATAACCCTATCCTCCATGATCTCCTCCATGAAGCTTATCTTTTCAAATTCGAATTTGATCATTCATGGCCACATAAAGATGCCTTGGAAGCTTCCTTGGAACCTACATGTCACCAAAACAACCCACTTTCCATATATAAAGTAAAATATATTATTTTCTAATATTTAATCAAGAAATTCTCTCAAAAATGCTTAAAAATAAACAATATTTGGAAAATATAAATGAGACCCATTAATGGTGAATAGTAGGAAAAATGGAGTGACAAGGTGATGAATAGTGAGCGAAATGATGGAAGCATAGGTGAAAAATGTATGGTAATGAGTGCCATTTTTGGAGCCCAACATACTCCCCAACTGAAGTTCTTGCATGTCTTCATGCAAGCTACTACAATGACTTATTTGATTCAATTCTTAAATGAGCTTCCTTTTACAAGATGTTTGGTTCTTGTGTAACAAACATCTTTCAATCATGGACTTCCTTTTAACTTTGCACATCTTTGGATAACTTTTATTTGTTTGCAAAGCATTGACATATTTGAATGATTGGTTCTTGTGTTACAATCATTATTTATTTTGATCTCTTCTTAATGATTGGTTCTTGTGTTACAATCATTATTTACTTTGATCTCTTTTTAATGATTGGTTCTTGTGTTTACAATCATTATTTACTTTGTTGAGATCAATCATATGCTCATCATTTTGTAGTAGTTTTTAGTGTTGGAAGACTATGTGGGTTAAGATGTAATATGAATGAGGAAAAAGAATGAAGTGTGAAATTCCCCCCTCCCAAACTGATGGTTTTTGGCAATTTTAAATGAGAAAGGAAATAGTGAAATAGTGGAATATTTTCCAAATATCATCATTTTAGCATCTAAAAAGAATTTCAAGATTAAAGGTTAGAAAACGTCATACCTTACTTACCTAAGGAAGTGGATGAATCATGCATGTTCAGCTGCCACAATTCTGATCTGAAGCTTCTTCAAGTTGTGGATGAAAGATGGATATGTATTGAAGCTTCTTCTTCAAGTTGTGGATGAAAGATGGATATGTATTGTCGTATCGACTGTTGGATCATCTGCTACTAGATGATGAATCTGAGGAGTCTATTGAACATGGCTGAAAGTCGTATCTGCTGGTGGATCTCTGCTACTGGATGATGAATCTGATGAGTCTGTTGAATATGGCTGAAAATCTATAAGGCTTGGAAGGTATACAAAATATATAAGTTACATTTTCCTCCCAACCTTATTTATTGACTTGTCCTCAAGTAGAATACAATGTATACAATGAATGGAAATACAATGAATGGAAATTGGCTTCATCTGCTGCAAAATATGGGTCTTCAAGTCTTCAACGCTCGATGGCACAAATCTTACTATGTGATTAAATGTGTCGATGTCGAACATAGTAAGAAGTTGTTG